>JANSTU010000004.1:69430-80801 GCA_027564075.1 Bolitophila hybrida
GAACCTTTCTAACATTTTTCTGAATTTTGATAAAAAATGTGTGTGTACTAATTTTCTTGAAAAACAAAGCAGGAATCCATCTAACATCATACTAAAACATAATTTTCTTTTAATTATTAATATTACTAAATTATGTATTAAAATCTTGAAGAGTTCTTCTTGTGAAGCATGTCACTTTTTTGTTCTTTAATTTATTGCGAAGAAAGAGGGTTGGGCAAAACCGACTATAGTTCCGCCATATCTTCAAAAATACCCTCAAGAACCGAATCTAGTGATACTTCAGGTACTGGAGATTTTCTTGTAATTCGTTTATTCATGAGCCCAAATAACTCCGGCTATATATGTTTTATGGTTGTAAGGACTTTCCTGCCTTAGCGCTACTAGTTTTGATGATTTCATTTTTTAGTTTAGTTTAGTTATTTTATAACTTTTGTATCTTTGTTGAATTTGAATTCTTTGGAACACTCTTCCGAAATAAGGGTACACATTTGCAATTTTGATACTAAAAATCTTCATTGGGCCATTGTTTTCCATATATATATATATATTTTAAACAAATTTAACAAAAATTCGGACTGGGCGTCAGTCCATTTAAAGACTGGTTTAAAATCTAATGATAAATATTTTATATATGTAAGATTTTAGTTTTTGTAGCTTATTTACCATTTTCAGATGTTTTTGGTGAAGACAATGTTGTTGTCCGGGACTGATGATGTTGTAGCAGAAGATGAATTAATTTGGGGAGTTGTAGACGAAATTGGCAAATTGTTAAGCTACTTCATAAAATTTACTTTAACATTTTTTGTATATAAGTTTTATTATTATATATGCACCATATGCAGTCATAATTTCTTAGATATAATGATATTTGGTGACTGCGATTCTGCTATGAGATATATAATCGATTACCTCTTTGGTCAGTTTCAAAACGACCTTTGAATTTATCAAATGTATATACATACTATGCATACTATCTGTTATACATATTAAGTATACATTCATGATACTCAGTATGGTCGCTACATTAACTCTAATCTGCTCAAATGTTTTTACCCTTAAATGTTATATATTTAATATTTATATGTGATAAATACCAATAATATGGGTGAATAACCACATGTGAGAAAATAATACAAATATCCAATGCTACCCATGGTTTTGCATTATCCGATTGCACTTAACACTTTCCAATAATAATACAGATAATTACAAACATTATAAATGCTCTTTTATATACTATTATTATGTACATAACACATTTTGTTGATCAATATATATAAACAGCTGTACAAATAAAACGATCTGCCAAACCACAATATATTGTACTGCATGGGTTTTAAGAGCTCCCACGATGAAACCACATTGTCGGTAATATTTGCAAATGAATGTTTTATTTATGACTGGATACGATTTAATATTTAAACACATACATACCAGAATAGTAAAAACTCTATTACTATATATAATTATTGGAAAATACATTATTTAGGTTATTTACCTAATGATAAGGAAAACCAAATAAGTAACATATTAAAGAAAAGAATAATAAAATTATATATACCTATTTTTAAATGTAATTTTCATTCTCACTTCCTCTCCGATATTACCGCTTTCATTAACCTAATCGAAGATACACATGAAAAAAGTCTATTACTTCATTTCTTCATGGTGTGAGGGGAATTGAAATTCTAAAACGTGTACCGAAAATAATAATTGTGCTCTAATGAATTATAAAATGACCACCTATAAATTCATAAACGTGCACCGAATAAAATGATTGTGCACCGAATAAAATTATATTGCAACGAACAAAATATTGTGCTCCTAAAAATTAAAAAATGTGTTCTAAAAAATTAAAATAACCAGCTCGTTGATAATAGTACACTATGGTCAACAACACCTTTTGAATTACGCTTAGGGAAAACAACCCTTAAAAATGGCTGATATTGCGTTATGGAACTACCCTGTAAAGCTTCTGATTTAGATTTTCATATTGAGCTTGGTGTTTGTTTTTATAATATTTACTGTGTATTTTTGAATTATGCACTATGCATTTTTGCATTTTCTGTCATATTTTTGTTTGCTTTTTGGTGTGCAATAATTTTTTCGGTGATTTAATTTCAATTTGGTGGCAATTTTTTTGGCGAGCGTAAATTTTTTACCCTAACTATTATTACCGGATTTTTAAGGGTAAACGAATGTATTTGTCAGTCAACTTTATCATCTCAGAAAGCACCAGATGGAGACTCTTGCTAATAGATTGTTGAGACTGGCAGAACACAAAGTTATTGGACGTCGGCTTCTAGTAAGACCCGTGTCCGAAAAAAATCAGCACAGCCAGAAAACGTAGCTGGAATGGCAAGGAGCTGCTTATTCGCATCGTATTTAGTAAAAATCTTCTCAAGAAGCCCACGAGTTGCGCTGCGACTCAGCCGGAACATGTGTCGGAAGTTCACCTCGTCGCTTTTGTCACGTAGCTCTTTTCGAATATGCAGTTAGGCATAATTCTGTCAAAAGTTAATCCTTAACTGCTTTGACGTTTGCTGTGGTAGACCCCATTGTTAATTTACTTGTCACTTGTAAAATTATTATTGAGTCATCCTATAATTATTTGTATTTCGTAAAACAGCATAAATAGCTGCAATTTATCGGGTGATTCTGTAATGCTGCTTCTTCAATATCAGACTCCGACTCTTGTTATGGAATTGGAATTTTGGACTCAGTTTGAGACGGGAGCGTATAAAAAATCCCGGATATCCAAATCAGTGAATGGTGGTATTTGGATCCGCAGGAGGTCTCTGGCGTATTGAATCCACAGGATGGTATCTGTGAGGATTTTCTGTTTCTGTTTTCGGTTGGATGGATGGATCTTGATTTATTGGAAGTTACGTTCCTCGTCTCACGAATCTTGTGGACGTACTTTTAAGGTATTTCGGTACTTCCGGACTGGATTTGTTGCTCAATTAAGGGGTCTTTGCGTATACTCGGATGTAGTACAATCTAAGGTGTTGACCACATAAATCAATGTCTTTTTCTAAGTGTTTCTTTATACATTTTATTCCTTTGTTCGGCTTTCGATCTCGTGGAAAATGAATTTTGCCACATCATTTATTACATTATTATTATTTTAGTAGCTGTTTTCTTCAATAAAGAGTGTTTTAATTTGATTTCACATTTATTATATCTCAAAAAATTATATCTTTTTTTTTGTTATTATCTATCCGTAGCATTTTATCCAATTTTGAAATTAAGATTTGTTAATAATATTTTAATTTTGCAATAAAATTCCACCATACATATTTATAAGTTGATATCCAAATTAGATAAAAATTAATGGCAAACAATTTAAAAAAAAAATACAAAATGTGTATTAGGAACGATCATTTCTTTAAACGAACATAATTCTTCTGCAGAAGCAAGTGTGGAGTAGATTTGTGTTTTATGCTTGTATGTTTTTCGAGCAGACACATACATAATATATACAAAATACATATTTAACACGTCCGAAAAGTACATATATTATTGTGCTGTCACAACTTTCTAGAAAACACCGAAACAAAGTTGTAAAAGCTCGCAAAATAATTTCGTTCTTTTTGCAATAAAAATGCTGACACATGTTTGCAATATGTAGGAGTTTAACTTTAATTTAGCATCATGTGTTGTGCACAATGCTCAAGTGGTGTTTATATTTATATGTTATTCACACGAAATTGTATTTCATATTTATACATTTTGAATCTAGGAGATATACGAGCACTTGTAAATTACATCCGGTACTTCACATAGCGCATAGCATAGGTGTAAAGTGTGAAAAATTCAGAGACCAAAAAATACTATGCGTTAATGGTATGCATGTAATAATGTAGTATTTAGTATTTACTGCCTTTATGCATATCCGTTTTTGTTAAGTACGCAAACAGAAACTATGGCGTGTAAATTCCAAAAGCTAGTACATGTTTTTGCGTTTATAAAATAAATTAATGTTTGAAAGTATAAAACTAAATACTGATTCGAATCTATATTATCATATACTAAATATAATGTATATAATTGAATTAATATTTAATACAGACTTTTGTTTATTCCAATATCCAAATTAGATTATCCGTGTGAAATGTGGCAACCCGTATGTTACTTCTACTTAATAAGGTTTCATTTCATCATGAATAGACTCACGCCTCAAGAACGGTCGGTTTGCTGTAGAGAAATCGACGTTGAAATTGTCCATCAAGAATAAGCTCATTTTGCGCACACTGAGCGAAGGATGATCATGCTGCTTCAAATAATGGACAATCTCTTATGGACGTAGGCCAAGATATTTCCTCAAAATCTTCCACAAAGTTGATCAATCGAATGCGTGTACTAACGTTTAAACATCGTTTCGTGTACGCATACTCATTTAGGGAGTATATATTTAAAGTAGGAGCTAAAATAATATGTGTACAAAAATATTTTAATTTCTATGACTAACATTTCGACAAAGAAGTACTTTCTTATTGCTTTAATAACATACAAATGTTTAATAACACGTTTTATAAATAATGAGTTTTCGATCTTTAAATGTGAGTTCGAACCGGTGTTAGACATACTCTCCAAAAGAAGTAGCTCCACATAGAGGAAAAATGTAAAAAAACTCACATCTACTCTTGGCAAAGGCACTCCCAAATACGACGATTGTTATAAACAAAGGCCGTCATTTTACTGATTTTTTTATAATAATTACCTAAATCAACATTACCGAGAATCGGTAAATAAAATGATCTGTAAAGAAATATGTATTATATGATGATGTAGGGTATTACATATTGATCCGGTAAGTCCGGCAAATAGTCCTGGTTGGCAATCCTCAACCTTAAAATGTTTCGAACAAATTTTTGTATGCCTTCACGGTGTAAAAACATCCTTTTCACTTCGTTTATCCAGATTTCATGAATACTTAATTTCATCTTTCGGAAAACTAAAAGAAAAAAGAAAATAATTATAAAAATTTCAATTGCGCTGCTATTTGCTTAACATTTACACAAACCACACACACACAATAAATTATTATATCAACACCTTGACACACTGTTTCTAATGGAAATCTGTCACTAGGGAATATCTGTTTATATCTGTGACTACAACACGACTAAGCCTAAACCGAACCGGAGCTGTTGATTTAACTACACATATGTTAGATTCTATACATTTTCATTGCCAACTTAAAGACCGTATGAGTTTCCGAAATGCATCACGGGAAATATGGAAATAAAAATTACTCATTGACTCAGTTATTGTGTAATTAGCTCTGAACGCAATAAAATCTAAAAAGGACAGCAAATATGGAGCTTCAATTCGATTACAGAAACGATCAATCAAGATTAAAATACATACATGCATATTTACGACGAATAGACATAGTCTGCAGACACATGAACTCGTATCGAACAATATAGAGTGGAAGGACATAGTCATCGACTCGTCTACCCTGTCGACGCAATGCATAAAGCACCGCGTAACTGGGATTCCAAACTACTGATCAGTATTGAATACTGACGCAATCAATTAAAAGCTTAACAAATATCGATATACAACACATGATAAGTAAACTCCACTAATTTCTTAGATGTAAAACGTGTAAAACGTGTGTTGGAAAATCATGGCAATAATTGGACATATCGCCACATCACCACGATAATTTGAAACTAAGGTGTATTATTTATATGACTCCTTCCATCGTCTTGGAAAAATCCAAGTGAGTCTTGAGTCATCAAATAAAGATTAGTGGAACCGCGAGTGCCGAAGCACGTTTTTTCAGCACTTAAGGGGCTATGTCGTGGATCTTCCCTGTCTCACATTGATTTTTAAAAGTGTCATAATATCTTACAAGCTGAATTAAACCGAAGTCAACGGAATCAGAATATTTCAGAAACCATTGTGGAAGTACTCGACTAACGATCTCCTACGATATGTAAACGTTTCAAAAAGCATAGACATAGACATTATTAACAGTGCCTTAGACACAAAAAAAGCATTTTTGGATATATCTCAAGCTTTTGATAAAGTATGCCACACCGGACAACTCTTTAAACTAAAATCAAACTTACCACCACATTTCACACGACTGGTCCGGTATGCTTAAATGCTGTTTTGTGTTGTGCTACTCCTATTGGAGCTACTGCGCACTAACACTCACAACACATCCCCTATGGTTATGAGTCCTAATTTGCCCAAACAACATCTTTGAAGGGCAAATTTTTTTGAGATATCTCTAGGCACCGAGACCTATCTTGCTATTTATATTCGTAATCGTGAATCATCAACGCCGTCATACACTTATTGTTCTATACAGGGTGCGTGTGTATATATTAATTGATGACATTAATGTTCCGTTATTCCAAATCAATAACCTTTTTCAGATATTGGCTATTAATAGCAAGAAGAACCTACTGATTTAAAGTGCTACATTCGAAAAAAACTTCGGTCTGCCGGCCGGGTACGAACCCATAAACCAGCTAATGCGTTTACCCATTCGGCTATTGCTATGGTGGGACATAAATTTCAAAAATGTATTGGCTGATGGGGAAAAACTCAAAACTTTCTATTGAAAACAAACTTCTACTTTATAAATCCATAATTAAACCCATTTGGACATACGGAATTTAACTTTGGGTTACTGTGAGATTGTCAAATATATGTTCTAACGGAGTGGAGTGAGCATACGTGACCTCCAAAACACTTTATATGTAATAACCGTCGACTTTTAACTACGTAGGACTCCAGCCATATCTCCCAATTCGATAATATTCAAATTAGACGTTACCTAAAAAAAATATTTAACAAAAAACAAAAGTGGATTATTTAGCAAATTTGGTTGCCAACAGTCGGCGAGAGAAACGAGTTTTTCTGTTTAAGTGTTTAATACAACCTAATATATAAATGGTATTTTAAATGAACAGGCAATGAAATCTAATTAGATAAGATTTCAGTTTTTATTAGGGTTATTTAAGAAAGGACGAACGTAGGTCTCAATTCGGACCATTGTACTCCTCAGATCTATTCCTAGATCTTCGCTATCTACCTCCAATTATTTAGATCTTTGTACAAATATTGGAAATATTTTTAATTTTGAGCGAGAGTATATTGTCTGGATTAAAGATGAAGCATCCTAATGTATTCATTCTTATTATTGAGAGGTTTGGGTATTAACAAATAAAATATTCTAACGTCTCCTCCTCCATTTTACAGGCTCGGCAGAGCTACGTGTCCTTTCCTCCAATTTTATGGAGTTGCTTGTTAAGACAATTACCTGTAATGAGATTGGTCAGAGTTCTGATCCTATGTCGACTCCTGCTTATTAGGTTTCTTGTTACCTGACTGTCTGGTCGTCTGATCAAGTGTTTGGATGGACGGAATTTTGCAAATTCATTCCACATACTCAATTTAGTTCGAAAAAAAAGCGCATGCAGGGCAAATTAAGACTCCTAACCATCGGGTATGTGTTGTTAATGTTATTGCACAGTAGATCCAATATAAGTAAAACAACACAAAACAACATTATCATGACCTGACCAGTCGTGTGAACCCGTAATTGTCTATGAATCCGGTCTGCTGGCCCTATAGCCCACAAGGGAAAACAGAATCCAACAAGACTTATGTGCTCTAAAACTAAAAACACAATCCCGATGATTATATAGTTTGCCCTGACTTCAACATTGTACGACCTATTTGCGAAACTCTTCCGTCTGACGAGAATCAAACTTTCTCCGAAATGCTACACGGGAAAATATAAAATCAAATTGACTAGCGATGTAATTAAAATTACAATTAAAATTTAAATTCAAAAAAGCTCTAACTGTATGTTCATACACTGACAATTTAATTATAAAGACCTTAGTCAGTACAAAATATTGAAATTACTTTATAAAAAAATGATAACAATAAAACGATAAAGTTCGATTTGTTTAAAACGAAACTGCTCACTATGCAAAATGTGAAAATAAAGTTTTAGATTATAATAAAATTACCATTTTACATTTTTAAGGAGAAACTTCGACATGAAAATGCGGCTAACTCACCATCGCATAATAAAGTATTCACCTGGGAACTGCAGATAGTTCTTATAACCAAACTCCTCCTTTATATAAGTTTAAAAACATAAATGGAAGTATTTATTCTGGCAAAAATTACACTTTAGAATAATAAATCTTGAAATCATAGCTAACTTAAGTTTAATCAAGTTTTCAAGTTAAACTACTTAATTTCCTCCTTGAAATGTAATTAATTTAATGAATAAGTTTTATTTGCAAATCCTACATCAGTTCGCGTCTAGCTAATTTTCATTTTCAATGCATTTTTGATGTAAATGTAAATCTAGCACACGATTGCCCATTTACCCTGGCATTGAGTGTGTACACAAAGTTGTTCGTACCCCATAGTGAGAGAGTATATACAATTATTCCTCTATAATTATCTGCTATATATTTTTTGCAACGTATATATTCACAAAGATGATCTTTCATTTGCTTTATATAATCTTAAATATAGTTCTAGTATTATTTATCTATAGTTTTATCAATTGAATAAGTTATAACAGATTTTATCAATTAATCTATTAATAATCAACAAACTATGAACGTAATGATCTTACTAATTCTCGTTTCTATTATATCTTACATGATAAACTTTTATAAGTAATTAATTTCGACTATAAATATTGCCGAGTGAGGAAAGCGGTTGGAAACTCTGCTTATACGCAATGTATGTAGGTATGTAGTTGTACGTATAATGTATGTATACACATAAATACAGAATATGGCCAGAGGGTTTCATTTCACCACATACCAGAGAGATACAACAGGAAGGTTAATTCTAATACACTCTCGGGAGCACAGAGAACCAACTAAAACCTAACTTTATTTTATTTTATTCTTGTCGAAACTTTGTGTTGGCAAAAGTTTACACTTGTTCGAAGCTTTTGCCCTGGAGGTTGTGGATGTATGTTGGCTACTTGGTATGTTCTTTTGTGCAATTTACACACATACATACTTACTCTCTATGTCCTCGTATATGTGTAAACCGTATACCTCCAATTTTCGGGTGTATGGGATGAAGGTGCATGCATGTTTTATAGAACGACCTGAAAGCTCATTGCTGAAATTATAAGGTTTGGCTTATAGGGATACTCAAGCCAGTGTTGTGGTTTTGAACTCGTGTATACCCAATTTAGGTTTGACCGCGTTATAATGGACTTGGCTCTAGATAGCAACGTCTATAAAATATTTATAAAATATATAGACAATATACATACATCATACAATGTTGAAATCGTTTTTGCTTCTGCAGAAAATACACCTTCTTTGTAAACATATAAATACAGGAAATACGAGTATATAAAAGGTCATACTATATCTAATAATGATAATATAATATTATAATATATAGTTATTCTTCACCTATCGAAAGTAATGATATATACAAATAATCAACAACATTAGGCAGCTGATAAAATTGAAAGATTTGAAGTATCTATAATATTGTTGTTAATATATTATTATTATTATTTACTATTATTTCAACTATATAATTAATTTTATAACTCATTTAGTGGTCGTTTTTTAATCAATAAAGATGCAATAATAACAACTAAATGATCAATACAACTTGTTAGTTAAATTATCAACTTCTTTGTTTTTATAATTTCTATTGATAATGCATTTAATAATTTAGTTTAAGTTCAACTAATAAATAATTATTTATAACAACTTCATAACATAACTGATTGTTCTCTATACAGATAGTTAGTATTCTTTTTTAAGGGTCCAGCTCGAGACGATTTAAAAAAAATCTGTAATCACCATTAAATTCAAATAGATATATGAAATACAGAAACTAAAAATATCTTCAATACAGAAATAGGCAAAAAATATGCAGTATACAGCTTCAAATGTAGTTGTGTCCCTATTTAGGTATATGTCCTTCTGAGTACAATACAGCAATACAAATTTTAGCTGAAATGCAGTATAGCTAGGATAGCCGCGCAGGTTCACACCCGAGGTCAAAAAAGCTATAACATTTTGTCACCTCAAAGGAGAAGGTGTGAAAGTTTGACAAACATTTTATAACCTCCCTTAATGTAGTAAAAGTAGGGTTTGTATGTTATCAATCGATAGGTAATTTTATTATCATTTAAAAAAATAAAAAATTATAATTGCTGTTTTTGTTTTTTTTTCCTATTTCAAATTTAAACTGTCACCACGTCTAAATTTCTACAGACTCAAAAACAGTATGGCTGTTTGCGCAAAGCAAAGCAAAATATTGTCAGTTTTGTATCTCTCCCCTCGTTTTACCCTTATATCCCTTAACGATAATCCGATTTAATATACCTTTTTTAAATTATATATATATACTAATATTATTAACTAATATTTCCTTTAATACTTATTCGGGACATAGGGCATCTGAAAGAATGGTGCGGAACTGGACGCGGTTGGCGGCCAAGCCTTCATCGCCGTCTGTAAAATTACAGTAATTCGACTTATTTAAAGTTCACATTCACAAAACGTAAAACATAGTAACTCTTAATATGACATGTGTGTTTATAAATTCAATTTCATGACTCGTTTCACCTCTACCGGATCGCGTGCGTTCCGTATAGGGCCTGGACTTGTTCCGATTCCTTCTCTTTATGTGGCAGAGCAGTCGATGGTGGTGTGTTCAATGTTGGCACATGTGGTTTGACGATGAATGATCAATTTTTATCGTTGCGACCGTCCAATCTCGAAGCGCTTGTTATAGACAAACAAACTTGGTACCTGTGTAGTTCGCGTGTTGATCGTTCATATCGATTGTTGTAATATTTTTGTTTGTTGCGTAGCGTTTGTAGATACTCGACCGAGTTGTGCGGATCGCTGGCTAGGAGGACATAGCGGATATCGACAGATTTGAATTCGATCGTTGCGTTAAAAGGGAGGAAATTGCACGTGCAGTGTTAAAACTGGCTTCGCGTATCTATGCGTCGGGATGCCGTGGATTGTAAGTCAATTTGAAATCCTCAATGCTTGAAAATTTCTTTCGATGTCCCAATAAAATACTCGTATCCATGTTTTTGATAATCGATACAATTTCTTGCACGCCATTTTTATAATTGATTACTAAAAGGTTTTCCATTAAGGGCGCTTCAGCTTTGAAATGAAAAAAAAAATAGATATTTGCGAAAAAAAAAAATTTGAAAGGTCCATCGACCCCATTATGTATGGTATATGACATCATTCGAATGACCGACAAGGCTTCGTTTGGTGGCGCGCACACGAAATGTCCAATTTTCGATGACTCTGGCGCACAAATCGGGCTGTATTTGATCGATGGCGTGGCGTATGTTGACTTTGAGGGC
>JANSTU010000004.1:92089-108152 GCA_027564075.1 Bolitophila hybrida
ATATACATATGTGAAATGATTACTAACGAATACTTTTGAAAACCAGTAACGGATACTTTCGAGATTTGAGAGTAACGAATATAAAGTAACGAATAGTTACTTTTATCATACCACTACTAATAGTAGATCTCTCTCCTCTTTGTGGAGATAATATTGGTAACTTTGAAAAATTACTCCACTGAAAAATTACTGTTGTCCAATACGCGTTACATTTAATTTAATGTTTATCGTTGATATACATATTCTAAACATACAAATGAGTGTTAATTTGTATTTTAAGACAAGCTCAATCCTTATAAAGTGAACGCCGGTCCCATAAATGTAACTAAAAGATACTTCATAACGTGTCTGACATCTTTGTTTCTTGATAGCATATTTTAAGTTTTAATTTTACGCTTCAATCTAATACTATTACAGGAAATATATCTTTGAAAATATACATATTGTATAAGATAATTATTTTACATACTATATGACCTCACTCCCATGCGACATGTTTGTCCATGCGCTCATGCGTGTGCGCGTTTTTATCTTATCTTTTTACCTTTTTTTGCTGGAAAATTGAAGAAAGAAACAAGAAACAAGAATCCGATTTAATCCGTTTAATTTTCCGACCTAGCGATTTTCCAAGAAAGCCCCTTCCGTCTGTTCGACTCATCGAACACTGGCTCTTACCTCGTCATATTGCAACCACACGTGTAATGAAAAATGCAGGTATGATGCTAGAAATTAACATATTTTATTGAAAAATAAGAAAATTGACGGAAATTCAGAAAATTCCCGGAAAATAATGGAAAATTATTGAAAAATGGGGGAAAATGACGATGAAGAAACACATTTTACTTTTTTTTCTGAATGTGCATTGCTTTGATACAGTCTAGGTATAAACACGCCTTATTACACTTTTCGCACATGTGTAGATGGCTACAGCTTTGATGCGGATTTGTCAAGTGATGAGACGGACAGGCATTCTGGGACAGGATACGTGTAAGGCGGATCAATCACATTGTACTCCAAGAAGCAACCAACTTATGCACTTTTAACTTTCATTGACAGAAACCGAATACATGGCGATGTCAGCATCAAAATAAAAGACGATATATGGCTTTATTTAGGTGAACGTGTAAACATCGCGGGACTATATATAAATTTATGAAATCGTCTTGGCGATAAAAGATAATACCACAACATTATCTGCATTCCAATAAATCCGTTAGGGAACAACAAAGAGCTATAATAATACAACGCTGGTACTTATGTAACGAAAACATGACAGCACCAGAGCAGTCTGGAAGTGGAGACAGAAAATACATACGCCAAATATTTATTATCTTTTCGCTCGATACGTGAAACATGGATACTTACAAACATTTCGAGTTTCGAGTATTTGGCATAAATAGACGCCGATTGGTGATTGAGCGCTCTCCAGAGGTTTTTGCCGTTTTCCTCTGACTAATAAATATAATGATCATATGTAGTTTAAAATAATGTGAATTTTGAAGCAAATAGCAAATGTAATGTAATATCAAAACGGTTCTTACCAAATTTGAAGATTATAACCAAAATGTAATAACTTTTTAGATAAATTTTGTAAAATTAAGATTGAGCGCTCATTTAGAGTCACTCAGCCAATTAGAGCAGACGTGTTTTAGACGGGCTCCATTAAGAAAAAACGTAAACAATCAATTATAACATTTATATTATGAATATTTTAAATAAATGGGTAAATAAACCACTTTAATTGTTGACATATGACCACCGATTTGCCCGACCCGTCAACCGTGCAGAAAAGACTTTTGAAAGTTATTAATGTCAAAAATGAATGTCTAAACGACTTTGCGATAATACCGATTCGGGCAACAGCAAAAAATGTACTCAGAAGCTTTGGAGCGGACTGAAAAGAAAATCAAATATAATAAATATATTAAATATTATATATAGACACGAATTTAGATTATGTTTCCGAACAAATGTATCTATAAAAAATGGAAAGGCATTCGTTAATTTTTTTGTTTTTGTTTGTACTTCAACATAACCAAACATCATGTCTATATGTAATATTGTAATATGTCATCTGATGTTGTCCGAACGCAGCATTTAAAATGATTGCTCACTCCAAAGACAAATCGGTCCTATTTTACCTGGTATTTTACGATTGTGAGTCTTAAATAGTTCCATATTATGCCGTGGCAGTACGCGGTAAGTGCCGTTCGCCTTCTGCCTTCTAATTGGTCTGTGTCGGTATAGCGCTAGCGCTTGCGACGGTAGTTCCTTTTCAGCATAGTTAGTTCTTTTAAATATAATCTATCATATAAAATAAAAAAACAACAAAATTAAAATTGTGTACTTATATATATTATCTATACACAACATTTACATTTAACAAAGCATTTTTTTATATAATATTATAATGTAATCATATAATATAATTTATAATGATAATATAATTTGTTTTTGTTGTTGTTCTGTTCTTTCTTCGATATATAGTTCGCTTTGCATATATAATATTTTTTTATGATCATTTTTTTTATTAGTTTATATGTTTTTCGGTTCTCTCTGTTTGGGGACTTTTATATGTTGTATATATCTGAGTATATTATGTCTGAGTGTATTTGAAAATGTTTTTGGTTAGATTTGCGGTGCTGTCCAATAATATATATATAACATGACATATATGTGTGTGATGGCTGTGTTTGTGTTATGAAAAATGACAAATTACATTCGAGTATATAATTTCGAGCGGTTCGTGTATAACGGTTTTTTATTAAAATATCTAATATGAATAGGCGACAAATATAGCATTTCAAATATAGAGGTCTACACAGTACATTTATTATACTTAACCAATGCAAGTTTTTTTTTAAATGTTTTGCACAAATAATAATAATAATTAATATGATAATTCAAACATAAACAAATATTCATATAAATTGGAAGAATATAGTTTATACATATATTTGGATATGGTTACGCAAAATTATATATACATTCATACAAAACTGACGTTTGACGTACAGGCTGTTTTAGAATAGAATGGCAGACCTGTCAAATCACACAATAAGGACAATTTGGCTGTTGAAAAACTCGTTGAAGTGATATGAAATTTTATTAGGTCTACATTTTGAAAGCGACATCACACAGTTTATATTTTTTCAGACTTCATTTGAACTTTCTTTAAAACCTGTCAACAGTGTGAAAAATTGACGACATTTTAGGAATGATTTTTTAAAACGATTATATTGAATACAAATAAAAAGGCGATACACTTGCGTTGGTTATGTAAAAGCTATGGGCTCATTGACACTAGTTTTAAAACAATAAACTAAACAAACATTGACTATTTTTTTTAAATATTTGCTAGGCCTACCTTGATGTGCACATACCACATAATAACACATTTATTATTGTGTACATTTAGTGATTTTAGTGTTTTAGAAATTTAATAAATTTAACAAAAATTAAGCTGTGGCTTTACACTACTTTTTTGACCGATTTAATTTTTCTCGTTTTTATTTCTGTTTGTTTTATTTCTAGTTGTTGTTGTCGTTAATATTTTTTTTGGTTGTATTATTATTGTTATTACTGGTTAGAAATTACTTTGATATATGTATATATATATTATATATATGCATTTGTTTTTGCTTATGAAAATTCGCTGTTTCTATATAATATAATATATAAAAAAGCTGTGTGGGCATTATTATATGATTTTTCTCTGTGACCACAAACTGAATGGTTCACAATTTGTTTGTTTGTTTATATATAATATATTTCAATTTAATTGTTAGGTAAAAATAGTTTGATAATTTTTATAGTTGTTGAGTTTTTTTTTGTTTAATTTGTATATATATATGGCGGCGAGGGTGTTTGGATCAGAGAATTGAGTTTCTCTGCATCTCTCTGATTGGTATTTTATGAATTCGAAATGCCCAAAATACAAAAGAACAGGGTGATTCCTGGATTTGTATATTATTATTACGACTTTATGTTTTATATATATATTTTCTTTTTTGTCTTGGTTTCACTATGAATAAATATAATATGTTAAATTTTATTAACACATACATATATATGTGTGTGTGTATATATATATATATATTTATTTATTTATTTATATGTATATGCAATATAAATATTTTCTGCACCAATGGAGATATGTAGCGTGGTTTATATAATATTTCTTTTTAATAAATATTTTTTTCATGGTTTTTGTGTTTTAGTGTTGTCTTGTAATTAATTATATATTATTTTATATATACTATATTTTTTTTATATATATTTATTATATTTGTTTATATGTGAATGTACGTTCTTGTGCTTACATTATTTTATTTAGTTTTCGGTTTGTCTTATTAAATTATATAATTGTTCATAACATTTGTATTATACATAATATTATAGTTGTGTGTGTATGGAGGACATCGCAAGCGCCATTATTATTGGGTTTCTTTCAAAACTGTCGTTAAACATTTGTCGATATTTGTTTCGTGAATGCATATATTTATTTTTTCGTATGACATTTGTGCAATTAAAAAAAATACGTTTGAGATAAATTGAGATTTTGCTGTAGAAAAAAGATGAAGGAGTTATTTATTCTATCAGAGAAAGAGTATCCATTTTATAGTAAGTAAAGATGTTTCATAAATTGTTTTAAATTTATCAAGTTGCTCAAAATTCTTCTGCTATTTTTATTAGGCTAACATTATATTAATTATGTCCAAATACAAGATAGTCAAACTTATGACATTTTGATGGAATAAATGCCATTATTTTGAGCAACAAAGCGAGACAAAATAGTCGTGCCAAGAAAGTGCTATAAAACAAGATTTGTTTACCTAAGTGGTTTCTGGAACTTTGCAAACCTACATTTCAGTGGTAAATTGAAGAAAATTTTTCAATTATATAGGCTTTTCTGACCATTCTGCAGATTTTTATTATAGAATCAGAAGAAAAATCGTGTTAAATTAGCATGTGATCAAATATATATTATCATTGCGAGATTTGTTTATAGAAAAATGTGGTTGAGATGATGTGAGATTGTTCCGTTTAATTTCATAGGATATAAAAAGGGTATTGGCTATATATATTATTGTTATTAACTTGTGTATTGTCTTTAAATGCATAAAATGGACTTGGAGAAACGTTGGTGTGAATACTACATTAGTTTGGCTAAAGTGTACGTCATACTAAACATTTACATATATAAACTTAACCGTCCTTGTGAAACATGAAAGTATTATTATAAAAACATACAACAAACCCGTTTTACTTAAAAACAACCCAAAAGTCACTACTTGCGTTTGAGGAAGATATAGATTTATGTTTGTTTTATTTATTTGAATGTCATTTGTTGTTATATAACTTTAAAATATACGTACAAAATGATGTTTATTTTATTATTTTGCCTTCATATTGATGTTCATTCGTGCATCTAAAAAAATGACATTTTTAGTTTAAAACCACTCTTTGTTGATGAAAAATAAAATTTAACCTCTACCAGGGCATTTTAATTTATATATGCATTCACTTATTTTCCCTTTAAATAACGTATAAATTATTGATGATACTTGCCTTTTTTGGTCTAAGTTATGATAATAATTGGTTTTATTGTAATTAATTTTATCATCATTTTTTCTTCGTAAAATGGTCACATATATTATTATATATTTATAGTATATATAGATTTTTACATATATATATGTTTATATATAGTCTAAGCTTAAATGATATGTGTATTTAATGAACTTTAGTCGTATTCAGTCAATAAAATATTATATTTTTTTTTTAGTTTTTCTTCATTACATTTTTTTTTGTTATATATATATATATTGTCTGACTTTGTTATATTCTATATATATATATATAAATACGACAACGCAAATGGCCCTAAAAACAGCTTTACTGGCCATTTTGCACTTGGGTGATCTACTTCATTGGTCTACTACATTTTTATCTGTGTATTTTTTTTTGTTTCGAAAGAGTTTTGAGAGTGTACGGGTGTATGACAAATTGAGATAGTGTGTATTTATAATGTATATGAGCCATCCGAGTAAGCGATTTTGGATTTTATTTTAAAATCTAATAAACCTCTCGGAATAAAGAGTATTTTGTTTGTGTGTTATTTTTAGTTAAAATCTGTTGTTCTCTTGGACCGAAACAAAAAAAAATAGCTAGGTTAATTATGCAAATTTAAACAATTCCATATATATTTTATATACTAATATATAATTATTACTTATTTATAGAAATTGTAGAAAATGGTGTTGCGTGTATTTTGTTATTTTGTTTGCTTCTTCTACTAAAGTCTATAAAACGAGCGCAGTTGCAGCATCCAGCAATGACTATATAATATATATAACACATAATGGCTTAGCATTTTTGGGATGAAAATTGTCTCAATTACACCATGCAGATGACGAAACATATCGGATCCGCTCATCCATTATTCTAGGTGATACTTTACTCAAATATTATGTATCGAGTCCGTCTTGGTCTTTAGGTTATCCTCTTTCTCACATATGTTTAATTGTTTATGGTGTAATCTCTTGGTTATCGGTGCGTATTACTCTAACTCAATGGTGTCTGACTAGTGCAGAAGGATACGATTTAGTTGTCGTTCCTTCGGAATAAGTTTACTGACAGGAACATTGCTAAGGCCATTAAAACAAAGAGTTGTGGCCGATGAGTGGAGCCCGAGTTGGGGCACGGTGCTGATGTTGGTGGCGGTGGAGGAGCTTATTAAAGAAACGGAATATTTTTTTTTTGTCACATAATCTTATAGATAGATATACATACTTGTAGCCTGAACCAACTGTGGTAGATATTCTTTCCAAAAAGCACATTGGCGCAGACGAGGTCCTCTACCTATGTGTGTTGTATTTAGGCCTAGTTCTAGGTAGTGTTTTCCGGTGGCTGTATGTTTTGGCCACAGTTTAACTTCGGGATTAAGGCCGTTTGGATCACTGAAATATAATAAATTAATGATGTATTTGATTTGAATTTAAATTCATTACGTTCTTATTAAAACTAAATATTAAAGTTTAACTTCTAAATTATTTTATGTATACTCGACTCCAAAAACATTATCATTAAGTTATATGCACCGTGAAGTTGTCTCCGTATCTATGTATTTTTTATTAAATTGGGAAAAAGGACTCAAAAACACCGTAGCCACTATTATTTTATTTATAAAACAAAATTGTATACAAAGACGTGGGGTTAGAAAAATATATACTGTAAAGAGACTTAAAAATATATATTGGCTCAAAAGTACTTGTTGGGTTATTCAAATTATTTCAAGAGAAACATGCAAATATTCAACTTCATTATATTTACAATATGAGTTGGTTTCTAATGCCTTAACTTCACTACAAACCATAAACCAAAAACCACGAACCATTACCATTACCATTTCTAGCTAAAAAAATTAAGGAGTTTAATATGTACACGCACATATGCATGTAAACGTTAAATAACGCCTGTCAAAAGATTTTTCTATGTTAATAATTAAAAAATATTGTCAAAGCAAAAAAAAAATAGATAACCTAATAAAATTATCAGTAAATATATATATAATATAAAATGCCTTTTCTGTATCTTGCTTAAGTGTTTTGAATCATTTGCTCATATTAGAGGAGCTCTTCAAAAATATTACATTTGTATGTGTTAAATGTGTGTTTTATATTGGAAGGGTATATTAGTGAGGTTAAAGACGATTAATAAAGACAAATTTTAATTTATGCGGTACGGTAGTTGATGTAATGTGTAAAAGTAAAACTTTTTTTTTGTAAACATACAATTTTTGGTAATTTTTGATTATATCAGAAATATTTTAAATACCTCTTCCACAAACAATAACAATAACAATATTTATGTAACATTTATGTTATTGATATTTTCTGACGTTTGACATTTAATTAGTATTTTATATGTAGTGATTTATGGAGAGATTTATTATATGGTTTTTAGTTTTTAGGTTTATGTGTTTTCGTGGCTTTTCTTTGCGAAAGGGCGAAACGGAATACAACTTTAGCATGTGTACGAGTGATATGCAGTAAATGGTTCGAGGTGTGTAGTAGACATTAATCTTGTAAATCAAAATGTTAAATTCAAAATCTTAATACAAAATATTGAAATCGAAATCCTTAAAAAATATTTATATATATTTCAAAACAAAAATATTTCTCACCTAAATTAAGTACACAGTTACCAACCAAAACTATTTGGAATAATCTTAAGAATCTTGGAATTAATCCTAAATTAAATAAACCCGTTATTATCTGGTAACAGCTTTACTAATAATCTGGTTTTTATAATTTGCTTAATACCGAACAAATAAAATTTTACCCGCTATTTCTATGGTAATTGAAATAATTATGCAAAATCAAATTGATGCGTATCTTAATTTAATCATATCAATAAATACCAATCTGGTTTCCCTGCAGGCTATAGTACCTGTTCTGCGTTACAGTATTTAAAAGTATCAATAATAAAAATTATTAATTAATTATTCTTCTTGAGTTCTCTAAGGTATCAACTTAAGTCACCAAATCATGTGTGATAAATAAGATTAATTTTAATTTATTTTCTTCCCCTAAGTCGAGGAATCCCACAAGGCTTGGTGATGAAATCCAGAAATCCAAATCTAGAATCCAAAATCCAGAAATCCGAAATCCAGAAATCTAAAATTCAGAAATCCGTAATCCAGAATTTCTAAATCCAATAAAGCCAAAATCACGGCGATTTTTATCACCCAAATCGGTCCTATGTCGGACTTAGGATTTGAAATGAGTAACAGTAAGAAATACAACATATTTTAAATTCAACACAATTTATTTAATAACAAAAGAATTAAATAATAGACAAAATATTAACAATTGATGAAAAAAGAACAAAATTTAATCCATATGTTATTGTATGCAGGGTTTATTATAAAGACAAGTTTGCTATATACAGTATTGCCTGAATGCCCATTAAGATCTCGCGTTACGTTGACGCACGGGAACCGGCTGATTGTTTACTGACCCGGTTGACTCCAATTTGTCCACCAATCGACGGATAGTCGACTCGGCAGGACGATCATCGCGACCGTAAAACGGGCGAAGTGCGCGGAACGTTGCTCGAACTGAAGACCCATTTTCATAAAACAGTTTAATGATTTGCACGTGTTGCTCGACACTGTAACCTGCCATGGTGATTTGGGAGGACGGAATTAATATAACATACTGCATTTGACATCTGTCACTCAAACAACATTGCCGCAATGAGCTGTCAAAGTTCGAGCGTCCCTATTGGAAAATCCTTTAAAATGCTTGTAACAGTTTTAAAACAATATGTCATGCATTAAGTAGCCAGAATTTCTAGGCTGCTAGTTGATAGCAATTTTTAGAATTAACAAAGGTTTACTGGACAATATAACTTCACAAAATGAAACACAACTATAGCTATAAGAATTGTAAAAGAACATTTGATACAAGGTCCAGTTGAAACATTCCCAATATATGTCAATTGGACATGTGAAAAATACAAGAGAACGATAAAATCTCTGCAGATAGCTATAAAACAGTCGACGTTCAGAAAAGGATTCCGTCATTCAGGCCCAAACAACGATTGCGATTGGAATTGAGTAATCAGCTTCAAAAAAAAAACAATAATTGACCAAAAAACTCGAAAAATTGCAAAAAAACATAAATAAAACATTATCAAATGATACAAAAAACATTCTAAATATAATTCTTGAATCCAAGTTGCTGACCACTTTCCTTCTTGCTCTTCTTCATCCAGACAAGCCATAATAATAGCCTACGTGCCAACTTGATCTGTTAGTTAAAAACTTTCACCATGGAATGAATGCATATTGGGGTCAACCACAACAAACGTCAAACTGCGTAAGACATTATCTTACGTAAGCTGCTATGATGCGATCTATATAAAGTTGGCTAGTTTGACAATCTTTCTGTAGACCACATAACGTAAGGCCAGCATAATTGTCATTAGTACAAAAAAAAAACAAAACAAAAATATCTTAATTATCTGAATTCATTGTTAATTGGTCAGTAACACTTTATTCAAACATTGTTGCAATTAATTACTCTTAATAATTAATTGCAAACAACTTGATTTTTATACATAGTCATTTTATTGAAACTCGCATGTCCATAACTCATAAACTATATATATAGCAGCGAAAACGATTTGTAAATTAGTTGGTTTTTTTTGTCTGTGGAATAATGAAAAGGCTAAACGCCACACAAACACACCAATTATTTAAGCGGAGTGCATATCAATTACGATGCCAAACCCACATTCTGATAACAATATAATATATATATATATATAAACATAAATGTACTAGAATTACAATTGTTATAAAAAAAATAAACAAACACAACTAATATCCAAATAACTAGCTCATTGTTCCCTTCCTGTGCAAAATGCACCTGTGTGAAACCAGATCGGTATATATATATATATTTTATATGTAGTGCACTCTAGAACAGATTACGTAACTAACTGCTATTGTTAAGAGCTTGAACTTCTAGAAAATATCCGGTTTTCGCATTTGTATGGACCCATGCTCTGTATATATTTTTTTAACAAACTGCGGCATTGATATATTTAGATCGTAATTGTGAATAAGTACTGCAGAGTGTTGTTGTAGAATTGCAACAATGTATTTAATTTGTCTTTATCTATATATTTATATTCATTATAAATAATATGGCAAAGAAGATTCGTCTTGTTTGATCGATCTGGATCTGGAAAGATGCCATTTAAAAGTGAGAGATTTAAAATTATCTGAAGGGACTGAGGACATTTCCTTAAAAACAAACCATTGCCTTTCATTCACATAAATTCTGATAAGTGATTTTAAGGAATTGCAGCGAATTCGATTGATTCGATCTATGGTCCATCTGAGAATCGCAGTTTCGTCGTTTTTGGTGTCGGACTCTCTTCAGAATTGAGTGATTGTTGAAAAATACATACACTCAAAAGTTTGTGCAGACTGTTACTCGTTTACAGAACCAACCGCAGTGACATTATTTTGTTATATACTCTGTTTTTGCAAACATATACATTGTAGACCGTCTCCATAATTAGGCACTGGCAACAAACAATGTATGTGTATAGATAAACTTTGACTCCATTTTTTTGCATCATACCTCATCGCCACTCTATGCGTATTGCGTTGTAATTTATTTATCAGTGCATCACAAAGTTGTTAATTTAAATTAAATTACTATATACATATAATACTACTATATACTATATATATAATAATTGTTTAAATCTAATTAAGGTCGAAATTATTTTTTATGACCTATTGCAAACAAAATACCTCAAGATAATTATCTTATATGTAATTTTGTATTTTTTAATTTACTTTTTTTATAATTACTATTTTAAATTCAAAAAAATAAGATCAAATTAAAAATAAAAAAAAATCTATATTCGCCTTAGTTTAGAAGTTATGGCATCTTTTACAACTGTTAAGGTTTGGTCCAAAAAAAACATTTTTCATGATTTTTTTTTAGAAATAATTATGGAGGTTTTTTTCACATATTATTATATAAAAGTACAACATGTGAAGAACATTTAAAAAAAATGTGTATTTTTCAATTTTTGGCACCATTTTGAAGCCAAAAAAACGATTATTGAAGTTATTATAAAATTTCAAACCGATCGGTTCAGTAGTTTTTTTCTGTAGGCTCCCAAAAAACATTTAGCTTTACAACAAGCTAAATACAAGCTATAATACAAACCTTTAACTTTACAGCAAGCTAAATACAAGCTATAATAGAAACATTATTGTTAGGCTTAATGTTTGTTGGGCTGGTCACCGACTTTTACATTACATGTTTGGGAAAATCGAATTACAGTTTTGTACACTGAAAACATGAAAATATCTTGATTTTCTTATAAATTTTAATTAAAATAGGAAATAAAAGTAATACAATAGAGACCGAAACAGTTGCCGTTCGCCGCTAAGCGCGGGTAGCTAAAAAGTGCGCAAACCAAACTTGTAACTGTAATTTCGTTAGTTTTGGCACGAATGACCTAAAAATTTAATACAATATTCTGCAGATGTTGTACTTTTGTTCAGAAACAAAAAAAACAAACGAACAAAATACACAACAAACTTCACCTTCCCCTTAAGGGGTATTTAAGAAAATAGTTTTGCTCTACGATAATATTTGCTCTTTTATGGTTATACGGTTATATATATCACCATTTAGAGAGGCTATAAAATGTGTATGAAACTTCTTTATTTAAACGAATAAAGAAAAATTGTATCAAATAAATAAAAAAAAATAAATAACCGCATTTTACCGAATCCCTGTTTGGGAGTTAGGGGGTAAGGCTAAAGTACAGTTTGGGTGCAGTGTGCCAAATATTTTGGAGGGAACCACCGAGTCCGAAACAGGGCATATTGCAGTAAATGAGCTCCTGAGTTCGAATCGGATATCAGAACGAGTCGCTCAAACCGACCCCCCCCCCCTTTGAGGGAGGAGGGTTTAAATTTAGTATGAAACTTGTTTGTTTGAGAGAATAACAAAATGCAACAAATTATTACTTTTTTTATAATTTTTACTTTAAAAAAATAAGATGAAATTATAAATTTAAAAAAACGATATTCGCTTTAGTTTAGAAGTTATGGCATCTTTTAGACATGCCTTAATTTCCCTAGGCGTGAATGAAAAGGTACTATAGCACGACCCACTATCCGCCATTCCCAAGGGTTGTTTTCCCTAAATGTGATTCAAAACGTGTTGGCCATAGGGTACTATTCCACGACTTTGTGTAAAAGGTACCATAAATTAGATTAGGCGAATATATTTTTTTTAATTTCATAAAACACAAAACACAAAAAACAAAATAAATTAAAAAAATATGCAGTTATTTTTAATTTAAATCATTTATTTGAATGCAGTTTTTTTTATTCCTTCAAACAAAAAAGTTTCATACAAACTTTAATCTCCCTCCATCAAAGGGAGCGAGCGACGCGATCGAATGCCTGATTCGTCCTCAGGAGCTCATTTTTCATCATTATTGGGTACAAATATTTTTCAAATAATATGAAAATTTAGATTTTCATAAAAAAAAAATCAGCTATATTACCATTAATAGACTAATATGTAAGGATTAAGATCGAAAAAAAATGTCTAACTTTGAAATGTTATAAACACAAAACTGCCCAAACAGACAAACAAAAATCATACAGTACGTGGGTAGATTGAAAAGTTTGATGGTTCTCAAGGCAAAGGCCTATTTTAGTTGTCAAATTTTCAGACAGGTTCGTCGTTCAGTTTTTTTGTTTACTAGGCAATCTTGTAAAGCAAGTCAGAGACACTTTTGCAAAAATTGATAAAAACGAATTTCGTGCTGTCATCAAACATTTCTGGACGTCCAAAATCAGCCACAAAAGAAGAAATGGTGGTGGTTCATGAAGTTACCCGATCGACAAGTAAAGTTGCGCGAAATAGTAGAGACCACGGCCATTTGGGCATGAGGAAGCACCTTCAGCGATGGGTGCCGCGTTTGCTGACTGTGGACAACAAGCGAAATCGTGTGACCACTTCGAAAGAGTGTTTGGCCTTGTTAAAGCGTAATCCAACGGATTTTTTCGCCGATTCGTGACCGTGGCGAATCCAGAAACCAAGCAGCATTCGAAAAAGTGGACTTTTCCAGGCGAATCTGCTCCGACTGTCCTATCGGTTGGAAAGGTTGGCCGTTTTTTTCCATTCGCAAGGTGTGATACACAACGCCTTTTCGCAGACGGGAAGAACTGTCACGGGACAATACTACAGCGGTTTATTGGATCAATTTAACGCCATATTGCCGGAAAAGAGTGTTCTTCCACCACGACAACGCCAAGGCTAAATTGGTTGAATTAGGCACCACCTGTGCTGCATTATGCGTACTCACCAGAGCTGACTCCTTTTTGTTCACAAACATGAAGACTTGGCTCGGAGGCAGGAGCTTTACGTCAAATGAGGAGGTCATCGCCTCCACTAAAGCTTATTTTGCAGAGTTCCCGAAATCATATTTTTCTGATGTTTTAGTTCGTGAAATCAAGCACCGGTGGGCCTTAAGACTTACAAAGCACAGTCTCAGTACTTGACAGGAATTCCACAAAGAACCTGGAAGCACAGCGCCGAGCTAAAAAGTTGAAGTCAGATTTGTTTTCAAAATCCGATTGTTCAGGAGTATTATACCGCAAAAGAACGAGGATTAATCGAGAAACAATTTAGAACAAAACAAAAGTCAAAGTTCCCCAAGAAGTTTCAAATGTTGCAAAGACAATAACATAAGATAACAGGAATCCAAACCACCAAATTGTCCAGAGCTTCGGCTTGTTAAGAGATATTGGACTCTGACTAAAACAAAATTGAAGGAAAAAGAAGGAAGTCAAAGACGAGAAAGATTTCAGAAATAAATGGAATGCAGTCAGCTAGAAGGTTTCAGAAGCCACCATAAAGGCTCTAATGGCAGGATTACCACAGAAGCTGGCAGATTTCTATAAACAAAAATTATCATATTAATTTTGTTCAATTAGAAATTAAATTTGCTTTTAAATTTGATTTTTTATAATTGGAAAGTTTTCATAGTTTTAGAGCAATTTAAAGTTAGTTTATTTTTCGATCTCAGTCCTTAGACGAATAATATGTTTTGTAGATTTTTTTGTATTAACTAATTATTATTATTAACTATTAACTAACAGAAATTACGATTGAATTGTTGTTTCATTTTTAACGCGCAAAACAAAGCAATTTGTTTTTTATCACTAAAAAACAAACGTTTTGTACTCGTATTGTTGGTCTTATGTTACGCAAACCAATATGCAGAAATAAAACTCACACATTGGATTTTATTCTTGGTTGATTATATATAATTAAATTAAACAATCGCTATGTAGACAAGCTGTCTAATTTCTAATATATATACAGGGTGCATCACAGATGGAAAACGTTGCATTTGCAAAATAAACCTTTTTTTATGTTATTGGGTATTTTTTCTCTAATATTTAAAATGGTGCAGTTTAATTCAATCCATAAAATTACTTTATTTGGATACAAATTGACGGAATTTCTTAAATATGAAATTGTAAGTTCTAAAAAAGTATACACAATGCTAGAAATTGGCTTATAGTACGAGAACGCATTACAATTTAGTTTCATTTCATCCAAAAAAGGCCTTTTTGGGTCTATTACTAAAAAAGTACAATTTCAGAAAGGCAATTTCAATACCTATCTAATCAGTTTAATTATTTAAAATCCGATAACTAACTTACTAAGCATCTGAATAACATGCGTATTCCATACTCTCCGTAGACGCATTTTTGTACAAAACCGAATTCGTATGCGAAGTTTGTTTACCTATTTATGAATCACCCTGTATAATAGATATAGATGCACACGCTTATCCGTTAAAGAAATCAACAACATAACATGTCGCTGCGTGCTGCATAAAATCCACAACGGGTTTCGAGCCTCTTTGTTGCGCTCTCTTTTATACATACATGCACACACACACATGCTCAAAATCATACAACATTCAAGCAGTGCTGCCAAAGTTATTCGATTTCGAGTATTTGAGTATTTATTCCTGTGCTTCAATTTCTATAAACAAATAATTATACAATTTTATAAAGCCTGTTTTATGGTTTGTATAAAGTGCATTGTCTCGAATTTTTTTTTTAAATTAATAATATTTAATCTACCAAAAATCTATGATTTAACTGTCAAGACAGTATATTTTTCAAAGTTAGAAACGGAACATCGATTTAAATCTGTTCATTGTTAAGGCTTATTTATCCCATTTGCTGACGTAGAAATTATTTTACCTAGATTATTGATAGTAAAAACAGTAAAGTAAAATAAATCACAATCAATTATGTACAGGGTGTTTTTTTTAGAGGTTAGGTTTTCAAGACGGCACTACTTTGGTCTTTTTGACAGATTTCACTTGATTTATGCTCAGTTTGATTTGCCATTTCATAATGAATAGACTTACACTTGAACAACGTTTGCAAATCGTGCAAATTTATTACGAAAATAATGGT
>JANSTU010000004.1:108252-123056 GCA_027564075.1 Bolitophila hybrida
AAAGTGCTACATTCGAAAAACACTTCGGTCTGCCGGCCGGGTTTGAACCGGCGACCTCCCATAAACCATGCCAACGCCTTAACCCACTCGGTTATGGCTATGGTTTAAGAAGAACGGCTACAAAAGCATTTGATTTATCGGTGCCAATGGTGCCAATTTTCGCATTCAACTGCGGCACAGACTCTGCAAGCTTTGCCATGTAACATTTTAGTTCCGACAAATGTATTTAATTTCTCCGGTGCCCATTGAAGTTGTGGTCTTTTGATCATCATGGATTGGAAACGTTGGTAAAGTTGAACAAATATATTCTGACTGTGGCTTCTCTCCGAATCCATACTGCAAAGGCGGAATCGATACCGAAACCGGTGTCCCTTGTTTGCCGGAATTGATGGTTGCCACCGCTGTATGACAACAACCAACGAAGTGTGCGACATACAGAGCCACATTTTGGAACTACAGTGGGGTAAACTGTCAATCTCATTACCATACAATGGGGTCAATTACAAGAAACGTCAAACTGCGTAAGACATTCTCTTACGTAAGAGCTATTAACTATGAAAACGTCTCTTAAAATCATAGCAGTCCTTACTTAAGAGAATGTCTTACGCAGTTTGACGTTTGTTGTGGTAGACCCCAATGTACATAGAAGCATAAATTGTATGTTTATGAAATTTACATTACATCAACTCACGTACCGTATAAATAAAAGTTTTCCTTTATTGATCCTTTTTTATCGACTTTAACCTCACCTTGCCAATTTGAAATACACATTTAACACATAAAAATGTAATAGTTAATTTAATAATTTAGTAGGAAATTAAGAGTAATTGCATTAGTGAAATAATAACATCATGTGAAAACGCAAGTGAAATAGCAACTCTCCACATTTTGACATTTCACTTTCCACATGTGTTTACTATATACCTCTGACGATTTCACTCATGTGAAATAGAGTTAATTTTTATACAGACTTTTCACTTCACACAAAGGTATATACAAGGTGGGCCAAAAGACGTCATCCGATGTGGTTTGGCTTTCATTTTTTTCTTAATGAAAAACTTTGATTTTGATTATTTGAACCTTTAGAATTTTATTGTTCTAGTCGAGAAGGTGATATCGGTCAAATGGGCGCCGTTACAATTGATTGCCATACGGGCTCGTTTTATGGCGTTTTTCATTACTTCGGCGAGAACAAAATCATAATGAGCGATGAGGCCGAAAATCCACGAGTGAAGCATGAGGAGCCATTACACCCGCTCAAAGTGACTGCATGATGCGCTGTTCACGCCGAAGGGTTGGCAACTGACCGGAGTCAGTGTACGTTTACTTTGAAAGTCACTTGGAGACACATCGAAGTCCCTCGAAGTCACGATTGGATCGGACACTCTGTAGGTCTTAATATTCTTGGTAGTCGATTCCGTCTGGAGTGACAAAGGTCACCTCGAAACGGATCTTTGAACACACACAGCGTCAGGCATTCTGTTAGTCCATATTTCATAATTAAGTCTCAAGAAAGTTAAGCTTTTCCTGTGCAATTTCCTGCGCATCGCACATTGCATTATTGAGACATGAGACTTGACATCTGACATTTCAATATTATTATGACACTTGACAGAAGTCATTTGGCGAAGTCACAATAGAAAGACTCCGAAGACACAACTAAATTCACTGGTCACAACTTAATTTACTGAAGTCACAACTAAATTCACTGAAGTCTTTTAAAATGTTAGAAGTCACTTCAAAGTATCCGAAGTCACATCGAAATCATCGAAGTCACATTGCAGTCATTTGTAAATATAAGAGACTCTGGAGTACGGTAAAATATAAAGTTGCCAACCCCTCGGTTCACGCTGGAGGAGTCATCGGGCCGAGGCGCCCATCTGACCGATATCATCTTCTCGACTTGACCAATAAAATTCTAAAGGATCAAATAAACAGAATCGAAGTTTTTCATTTAGATAAAAAACTTAGAGCCAAACAACATCGGATGACTTCTGTGGCCCACCTTGTACTAGGCATTATAAAGAAGTTTTACATGCAAATTACTTTTTATATCACCTGCATATTACTTACCGGTTTTTGCGTGCTAGTTATGATTTACAAATAGCTTGCAGTAAACATTCGCCTGCATTTGCTTTGGAGTTGTTATGCAGGAAAAAGGTTTCTTGGGATATATTTGATATTTCAAAAGCTTAGATTAACCTTATACAAAATAGATCCCAATGAAAAATCTAGTCCTTTGTTTTTGTTTTATGGCCACAGATAAGCTATCAAAAATCATCACTCAAAAAAATACTCCAAATCTCTCATATCCATGTGAAAAACCACAAAATAATATGCAAATCCAAGTGCTCAATTAAATTATATTATACTTTATCCAAAATGTCTGGATGTAGAAAACTATAACCAACTGATAAAAAAAATAATACGCTCTTTCCCATTAATCTAATCATTCATAACAACACATTTTTGGCAGACTCGTGACATGAGTCAATGTGTCATATTATATAATCGCAACATATGGCTCCAAAATCCATTAAACACTCTGCTCGTACTCTCAAACGCAACCGCGTAATCAATTTAGAATATAAAATACAAAAACAACAACAGGGAATAATATATATATTTATATATAATAAATTATAAATATATGTAGCCAATTTACTGTTAGGCATGGTCACATGACTTTGGCACATGTTTGGGTTGCACGTGACCCGATAAAAGTATAATATATAATGGGTGGTGGTAGCATTCGGCTTGTCCGTTGGTGTAATTAATGCAATTTTAATTGATTGGGTCAATTGTAAGTATGGCGTTTCTTGAACGCCTTTATAATCGTTTTAGTATATACTTTGTACATAAGTGCTCTAACCGGTTTCTGCCGGGTGCACTCGCAATTCGCATAATCGTGCGTTTCTTTTTGTATCACGCGAGTATACGCAAATTTGCACAATTTAAAAACAAGAGTGAAAAGATAGCATTAACATTTTACTTTTATTGAGGTTTTGGGACACAATGTATGTTAAATAAGTGCATATGCGAAAAAGCATGTGCGTGTTGATAACAAAATACCGGCTTTTTTAAATTTATGATATTATACTCAAGTTGAGAGATGCGGGCACCAATACTTAATTATATATGCGAAAAACGATATTAAGTAATTCAAATTGTAAATTTATTGGTTTGAATTTAAAAAAAATAGTTTCGGAAAGAAAGTGCGAGAATGTGTAAATTAAACTTTTACTGTCGGAAAAGAACCTCAATTTGGGGTATTTTTTGTTTTGATAGTTACTGGTACCTTTTTTTGATATGATAAGACATTTATTTCAACTTCCGACAGACAAAAAGAAAACTGCCAAAGTTACAATATTCCGAAATTAGTCTAAATTAATAGTGTCTGAGATTATTGCACCTTTCTAGTTTTACATATTGAAGAAACAGAGATATTATTACGCACAACTTTTTGTCAAGATAATACTCATAAAATAATATGACATAATTGCATACTTGCATTGCACTCTTCCGAATTTCGTGTTTTTTATTGTTGGAGTTATCGTTTTCACACTCAAAATTTTGGTCTGTCATTTTAGCTAATATAAGAGTCACTTTAGTAGCTCGCTACTAATAACAAGCTCCATCTAAAAGTAGTATCCAGTTTAGTAAGGATCAAACTACGAATGTAGTATTGAGATGAACATGAATGGAGTGTAAAGAAGATTAAGTCAGCAAAATCTAACTCTAGGTATGCTCCATCAGACTCAAAAGAGTCCAAAACAGAAGAGTCCTCAACGATACTGAGCGGCGAAGAGAGACAAGGTCCAAACAAGACTTGTTGCAACTCTACTGAAGTTTTTGCTAGCGAGTGCAGAGTTAACATCGCAAATATGGATGATCCGGTTCGGAAGACGAGTCCAGAACAGTCAGAATATATCAGAAAGCTCCTTATTGGAACTATTGATTCTATCATTGACTCTGACACAGCTTTCGTTCTCAGATATATATAGATAGATACCTATATACATATTGAGCACTTCGGATATAATAGTACAGGTTCGAAAACTGGGGTAGGTTTACAGCAAATCCCAGATGTCTTAAAGGAAGTGGATATATGAGTCCACTTCCAGAGCTTATTAGATCAGACAGGATTCAGTTCAGTCATTCTCCCCAAGAGTATAGCCAGGCAACCGTCAATGGGCCATAGAATTATTGCATCCACATTTCAGAGGCTGTAGAAAAGCTAAGGTCACGGCAAAAAGCGGCTAGTAAGCACTCAAGAAATTGGAAAACCAGGGCAGCCTAACAGCTAATCTAAGGAGGTTTAGATTAGTAGTAGCATCCACTATTAGATATACGAGGGTAGATTGAAAAGTTTCCGGAATGGGCAAGAAAACGCAGCCAAGTCTTTATGTTTGTGAACAAAAAGAAGTCGCACGGGCCAGGTCTGGAGAGTACGTAGATGCGGTACCACCTCGTAGCACAATTCAACAAATTTAGCCTTGGCGGTTCGGGATGAATGGGCCGGCGCATTGTCGTGGTGCAAGAGCACTTTTTTCCGCTGCAAACGAGGCCGTTTCTCTAATACAATAAATCGCTGAGTATGGTCCCGTGATAGATCTTCCCAACTGCAAAAAGTCGATGTGTATCACACCTTGCGAATCCCAAAAAACGGTGGCCATGAACTTTCTAGCCGATGGGACAGTCTTTGTCTTCTTCGGAGCATATTCCCCTGGAAAAGTCCACTGTCTCGACTGCTGCTTGGTTTCTGGTATGTAGTGGTTCCATGTTTCGTCCACGGTCACGAATCGGCGAAAAAATATGTTGTATTACGCTTTAACATGGCCAAACACTCTTTCGAAGGTTGTTCACAGTCAGCAACTTCACTCGTCGGTCGGGTAACACGAGGTCATGGACTTTGTAGACCATTTCTTCATTTGTGGCCGCTTTTGGACGTCAACTGCGTGGTTCATCGTTGGTGCTCGTACTGCCACGTTTCAACTCGCTCACCCAGAAACTATTAGTCAAAAATGAAGGTGTGGATGTGCAATGAAATTTCTGCAAAATATCTCGAACCTCCGTCGCTGTTTTCTCATCCATCCAGAAATGTTTGATGACTCAACGAAAATTCGTTGCAAAAGTGCCTGACTTGCTTCACAAGATTGCCTAGTAAACAAGATTTGAACGACGAACCTGCCTGAAAATTTGACAGCTTTCCTAAAATAGACAACCATCATAACAATGAGTCCACATTGAGACTTGCGTGCACTTTGTCCATGGAACTTTAGGAGATGGAGTATTCTATCTATCTATCAATATAGCTTAAAATAGGGTAACAAGTAACGAATCATCATCAGCGTGCATAGACAATTCTCAAAAGAATACTTAACGCATTTCTTAAAATTACGACATATGTCAAATGTCACTTTCTACGAGGTACGCCATCTGTTGCGAAAGCATTTGAAACTTGAATAACTTTTGATGTGGACAACTTTTTCCTTTCTATTTTATTCGTGCGGAGTAGCGTCATTGAATCGCGGCTAGTGTGTGCTGTGGCTCCGTGCTGTTGGAACCAGTCATTTCCGGAAACACAGAGTAACGCAGCATCGCTCTGTAGTGCTTGCCATTGATCGTAACGGCGTTGCCAGCCTCATTCTCGAAAAATGATCTTTTTGGCCGATACGCCACACCAAACGGTCACTTTTTGATCATGGAGAATTTCCGTCGGCCCAAAAGCGGCAGTTTTGCTTATTCAATGTGAAATGAGCTTCATTGCTCATGATGATTTTGAACCAAAACTCACCATCACCATATGGAACATGTTTTAAAATGCAATTTGACAATTTCTGCTCGTTCTATTTATGTTAATTGATTCATGGCACAAAATAGACTAAAATGACGCGTCGAACAAGCCACTATATATGTCAATACGCCAAAAAATGGCGGAACTATTTAAGTTTCAAATGCTATCGCAACAGCTGGCGCACCCCGAACAACATTTCTTAGGATCTTATGGGCAATGTTGTAGTGCTTCTCTTTGAAATCAGGCGACGCATTTAAAAAAGGACTAAGCATCCACGGTTCAATAGGGAAGCCTGAATCACCTAGTATTGGCTGATGGACATGGTTCTTCTTGCATGTGCCGTTTCAATTATGACATTTACATTTATTTACTATACATGAACGGTCACAGGATAATTTGCATCAGCTAACAAAAAACTGAGATTCAAAAGCAGAAGTCAAAACTATTTAATATTTAAGCACGTAGCTTTTAAAACCCTTTAAAACGAACGCTCAATACTCTTAACACTCAAAACTCACAGTTCTTGAAGCCCGCAACACTCAATATTCGTTCAGATGAAACCATATTTATTTCCTATTTTCGTACACCAGTGTTAAATGACAAGAATTGTGAGGTTAAGAGTTACCTGTTTTATTTAAAGAATTGTGGGTTTTTTCAATTATTAGGGGTTCTTTTTCAAGAAGTATAGGTTTTTTAAAGGAATTTTGGGTTTAAGAATTACGTGTTGAAACTCTAGTCTAGTGAGTCTCAAGGTGTATGTTTTTTTTTTTTAATTAGGGTTATTGCGTTCACCTTGAATAATTTTGAAAACAGGTCAGATTAATTTGTCCATAAATCCTGATTTTGCTAATTACATGTCGATTATTTTGTTTCTATGAACTTTATACATATATTGGGTACGCACCTATGAAACCAGGCACGACATGTATGTATGTATGAATTCAAATCCGAACTAAATGTCATAGTTTCTTCATTTGAAATCTGCCGTGTGAATAATTTTGAAGGTGGGAAGTAGAGTACCGCATGAGCTGAACGACAGGTAGTTGGAAAACAGAAAAACCACATGTAAAATTCTGCTCCCCAGACACCAAAAAAAGACGTTTTTGCATCGCATCATCCATTGGTGATAAAAAATTAATATATTTCCAAAATCCCAAACAAACGAGATCGTATGTGAACCCTGGCCAACCAACACAATCGATCGTAGGATCAAATCGTTTCGGAAAGAAGACAATGCTCTGTGTTCAGCGGTATGTAATCTGGTATGACCTCCTCTAAAACCTGGTGAAACAATTACTGGTCCACGTTACCAACAACAATTGACCGATTTGAACCGTGCTTTCTGCCGAAACGCCCAGAATAACAATCAGCAGTACAAAGTGATTTTTCTGGATGACAATACACCATCACACCGTACATTGCAAACTCGGAAAGTGGTTGCGTCGTATAATTGGGAACCGCTTGCCCATGCAAGACTTGGCTCCATCTAAATGGCTCGATGATTGGTTTTGCTCAAAATATGAACAATTCTTTTGGCGAGGAATCCATAAATAGCCTGAAAGATGGTCAAAATGTATATACTTTGAACAATAAATTCGATTACTATTTTTCCAAAATAAACGTGTTTTATTAATTACCGGTTTCATAGGCGCTTCATATTCTTATTATATATTCTTCAGCCCAGGGAGTCCTTCGTGACAAGTTAAAAAACGGACAGAACATTGAACTTAAATGGAATACTGCTGCACAATTTAATTTGCAGATCTGTGTTTTATACCTCCATTTCTAGGATTTATCGGTCTAGACCGAATTCTTCGTTAAGCCGTCTTATGCTTAAGTTATTGGATAAACAAAAAATATTAATTTAATTTAAATATAAAAATATTAAAAAATTATTTATATATATACCTTGCACATATCGCTCACATGCTCTATGAAGTGCTTCAAATAACAAACCTTCTTCGTATTCTACTATTTGAATGTATTTTAAGGATTTTATGGATTTTCTAAAAAAATAATAAAAATTATACTCGGGATTGCATTTAAATATATTAAATTATTAAATGTGTATACACACCAAAATATCTCGCACAAATATTCCTTAATTATTATAAATTGACAACCATATCACCAAACATAACCACATATTTTAGGCTAAAATCGAAAAATATTTACATTTTATGAAATACATGCAGATTTTAGAAAGCAATTTTATGTATTATAAATATCGATAATAAATTGAAGGATCTATTTTTTTATAGCAGAAACAGAAAATGTAACAAATATTATAAAAACAAATTAAGCACACACATTTCTTCTGTTATTTGGCCAATTTCTAATTCACACATGAAGCGACAAGCGAATACTAAAATATGAAACATTCACAATAGATAGATTGTATAAAGAATTATCATACAAAAATGTAAAATAAATTGAAGTTGCAAAATGTCATTGCATAATTATAGTATTATGATTCTATTTAATATTTTATTTTATATCAAAATTTGTTTTTATTTTTATTTTTAGTAAAATTAATAAATTATTATTAATTAAATTTAAAATTAGAGGCCACATACTTTGGACAATAATTTCGATTAACAATTTTCAAAATAAGCATGTTTTTTAAATTACTCCGGAGTCCTCCGTGATTGTCAAAGTTGAAAGCGGACAGAACATTCAATTTAAATGGAATACTGCTGCACAATTTAATTTTCAGATCTCTAAAATTATTTAATCATTATTAATTAAATGTAAAATTAAATTACAACAATCATCTATTAGAACCATCAAATCATCTGCAATATCTTCGTGTCTATCACTATCGCATTCGCATGTCCCCAAAACTTATTTTCAATTGCTTCAATTTTTCAATTGTTCTTATGATTCACTAGAGCAGCGCTTGGTCTTTGCATTGACTTGTGTTGTTTTTCATTTTTATCGTTACTCTGGCTTCTCTTCAATGTCGAATAAATCTTTCGCCTTTTACTAAAGATTTCCGTGGAGAGGAGCACTCTAATGAGTCTAAAAAGAATTTTTGATTGGGTCCAGTGAAAAGCTGGACCTTTTATGCTATATTATGAAATATTTTGTTATAGTTAAATAGATAAGAATAAATCTTTGATTGATTGATTAGATTTCTTCATATTATTATTTACTATTTTTATGTTATTTATTATTTTAGTTGTTATTGTCGTTGTATTCTAAAATTATTCCTTTTTACAAGGACATTTGTGGACTGTGGCATACAAGTAACAACGGCTTATGTCAAAAAACATAGTTTTGAGCTAGAGCGTTTAAAGTTTCAAGTAATTATGTAAAAAGACATAATGAGAATTGAATGGAAATTTAAGAATTTCATTGAATTGTGAATTGAAAGAAATTTAATTGTGTTAAGTCGACTTAAGCCTGTTTTACTTGTGGTCACATACATAATTGATTAAACACATCAATTATGTATGTGGCCACAAGTAAAACCGGTTGTTTTATTAAAAAAAGTTCGTACCTAATCTGTCCATCAAATACTTTAACAAAGAAACCACAATTTCACATTCAGGCCAAGGTCCGCACATCTTTCACCACTTCTAAGAACCCACAAGTAAATTAAACCAATTTAAAATTGCATACAAATTCATTGTGTATATATTTCTCTTCAAATCAGGAATTCCGGAGCGCAGAAGTTGCGTACATACAAAATCGTTTCGTAATATAATTTGTTTTTGTTTTTTGTATTAAAATGTAACGCTTAGCTAAGAGTGTAAAGGTGTGTGTGTGTGTATATGTGAAGACAGGATTAACGACGATCTGTCTTTCCGGTACCACGCTTGCCCGAGAACAAATGCTTGGGCATTTTGTTACCGATAAACCTGTCAGCTTCACCCTTCAGACACATCTTCTTCACCTTCTTTGCAATAGCCGAGTGCGCCATAACGTGCAGTTTCTTCTTCATCTGTAAATAATAAACGGAAATTAGAAAACTATTCCGAAAAATAAAATAAATTCAATGTAGCTTACCACAACATCCTTGACTCCCTGGTGATCTCTTGGCAGTGCTCGTTTCAGTGCCTTACCCGTACTGCGAACGACTGCTGAATCTTCGTGATCCTTCAGTTTCTTGCCAACTGGAATTAAGGAACGACGTGTGTCTACAACCTTCTTTGTGAAATTAGCTTGTTCATTGCCAGACATGTCTACGCCCAAGTTCTCCATGGTTTCCTTAAGTTTGCTAACACTGCGGTCCTTGACACGTGGCTGCTTGTGACGCGGAATTGTAGACTTTGTCTTACGATTAGCCAGACGACGGTCGTCGCGGAGCATAAAGCGCTTGTTACGAATCTGCAGAGCCATTTCACGGATCTCCTTTAGTGTTTCGTCCATAGTCAAGTCTGGTGGTGCATACAGACCAGCATCCTCACGCAAACCTTCCTCACGTTCGAGTTCTTCCAGTTTGGCAAAGATATCTTCATCGATGTAATCAGCAATATTGTGACCTTCCCAGAATTCAGGAATATCATCGTAACGTTCGTTCTCATCGATTTCCAGATAGTTCTTTTTAAGATCCAAAATGTATTCATCGCCTTGCTCAAGTTCAAGATCTTTCTCGAGTTTACGCTGAGCCTTAGCGGCATTCAGGAGCTTCTTCTCACGAATGTGTTCTGGTACACATGCTGGTCGCTCGAGTGTGTCACGCTTGGTCGGAATGGCCACATGCAAACGATTCAGGATACCGTCCACCTTCTTTGTACGCATCTTCTGGTCAACACGGTAGCTAAGCAAACGTTCGCAAGCCTCTGTCTTTACCTCATTAACACCCATTTCGGTCAATGTGGACATCTGCAGCACCGGGATGGTCTTGTCTTCCTCCAGGCGAGCAATAATGCTACGGCGTTCGGGATTTAAATCCTCAATTCCCACAACATCAACCTTGTTTATAACAACAATAAGCGGCTTGTTGGTGAACAGTGGCTTAATGCTCTCGAACAGTTTAACCTGATCGTCCAGCGAGTGTCCACACTGTTCGGAAACGTCCATCACGTATAGCACACATGAACGCAAATGAGCCAAAGCGGTAATGGCCTGCATTTCAATGACGTTGCGTTCTTCCAGTGGATGATCAAGAATTCCGGGTGTGTCAATGACCTGCCAACGCAGATACTTGTAGTCGGTGTGTCCAACGTACAAACTCTTAGTGGTGAAGGCATACGGCTGTACTTCCACTTCGGCACGGGTTATTTTGTTGATAAAACTAGATTTTCCGACATTCGGGAAACCACAAATGATGATTGTACGTGTGTACGGATCAATCGATGGTAAACGGGACAAATGCTGACGCACCTGTTCGAGATAAGTCAAATTTGCACCCTGTCGCTTCATGATGGTGGCCATACGACCCAAAGACGCCTTTTTCAGTTGTTTGCAACGGTAGAGTGAGTCTCCGTACTTCAGCAAACGCACATAATCCTTGGCAACACTATAGATATTTAAAAAAAAACATTGTATACACTGAGCCACAGATAATAATTTTAAAAAAATACCTGTCAATCAAATGGCGAGCGGTGTTCAGCTGACCCAAAGCCAATTTGTAATGGTCCTTGTCGTACAGAACGTTCATCAAATCAGCATAAAATGGATGCACATCATCGAGTTTTGGAAAGTCCTGAATGATCTGGGTAAGACGATCGTGGAAGTTCTGCTGTGTGAATTTCACCTTACGCACATAAAATGCACGAATACGACTGATCTTGTAACCTTTGTGTACAACGGTGGGTGTCTTTCGCTGGGTCTTCGATAGCATAATATCGATAAAGTCCTAAAAAAAACGAGAATAAAAAATCAAGTTAATACATTTTGAGGTTATGTTTTGTGTTTATTGTGCCTGTGGCAGTCAGACAAGCACTTGGCAATACTTACCTTTGCTGGCGGAACCACCATAATTTTCTTGAAGTTGTACAAACTCATTTTGGCGGTGTTTTATTATTATTTTGCGATTAAAATAATAATTTATATGTTTGAGAATCAAACATACAGCACCACGAGGTGAAGTGCGTAGTTAAAAGAATTCTGCGATGGCGATATCGAAACGTCAAAATAGCACATGCGGCAGGGCTGTCAAATTTGAGTACGAGCGCTGTCCCAAATTGAGGTCGCCTTAATCGTTAGTGTGTGCTTGTATTACATGTGGCCAGATGAATTGTGGTGACATCTATGTATAACATATTTTTCAATTTTAGGGTTTTGTTATATTTTTGAAACTAGAAAACTAAATATAATACAATTATATTTTAGAAATACTCTAGTTACTGTTTTAAATTGCGTTTTTGAATATGGTAAGGTAAGGATTACAGGTATATGGTATATTATTAATTTTTACGAGGATGTTTATGAGGAAACAGTATCAAAATTCAAAGGTTTTTTTCATTTTTTATGTAATAAATCTTTGTCTACGTGTTGTGTTGTAAATCTTCTCGTGTGCTGCTAGTAAAAAGTCGAATATGCGCTGTTTAGATAAAACAAATTAAAACCAGCAAATAAATAAAAACAACAATAATTCTTTAATTTTATCGGTTATATTTATTTCATATTTAAAGCACCCTGACGTTTATCGAAATAAACTCGAGGACGATTTCACTATATTAATGTTTGTCAAATGTTACAATTTCGGTGTTCGTACATCATTATTCTTATTAACTAAATCTCGACAGTGAGTCTACGAAGCTCCAGAGGACCGTTTTGCTAAATTGTCGATGTACAAAATATATAACATACAAATTGAAACAGTTTATTTTTTGGAAGACATGTTTTTTGTCTATTTTTAGCGAGCACATCAACAATTCAAACGAACCTGTGAAGCAACGCAGCTCGCACATGAGATGCTTATAGCTTATACATATCTAGAAGTATTCGTATATTATTAAATGTCAAAATCACATATTATTCTGTCGGTTTGTTTCATATAATTCTTAATTATACATAACCTTAAATTTTTAGTACTTGCAGAACGGATCATTTTATTTTTTTATATGTATAGCTTATTTAGTTTTTTGTGTCTAATACGAAATGGAGATTATTCAGAACATTTATAGATACTTGATTAATTCTCAATTTTGTTTTGTTTTTAACCCTCCACCGGACGAACTTATAAAATACTTATGCTGTGTGTACAGTATGATTAATGTGTGAGCCAGAGAGAGAGAGAGAAAGAGCCTTAGCAGTTTCTGTCACTCTCTGGGATATTAGTAGGCAATGCATTTATTGCCTAATACTATCAAATACTATCAATATTGACTTATACTTAATACACATACATAATTAGCGCGGTTCGTTGTAAATATTAATTAAATAATAACTAGAGACAGGGACAGTAGATAGTTGTTGGTTGTTCGTTGGAAATACCGCGCAGTATTGTTTTATAGTGACGGTTTGCGGTGTAGTTTTTCACAGAAATATTCTAATTCGTTGTCAAATGATTATAGTACAAAAATGGCTATCGCAACCGAAAACTATATAATTTGCACCATTTTTTTTGTATTTATAGATTTTAAACTTCGATGAACGTGGGAGTTTAACTGCTGTGTGAGAAAGCGGTGTTTGTATAGGGTCCACTGTAGATGGAGCTGCCCGAATTCGAGACGGACTTGTGATGACGACGTGTCATGATGCAGAGAACGGCAGCAACGACGGCCAGCATCAGTATGAGACCAGCAATCGAAATGGCAATGGCAAAACTTCGCTGCGATATGCATAGAGCGTCCTCAGGAGACTGTTAAAAATGTGTTTTATTGATTAGGTTCTAAATTTTCATAAGTGTTTTAAGGGATTTGTACCTTTTCGGCAAATACTGAATCGCTGTCATTGTCAATGATCTCTGCATTTTCGTTTACGTACAGGCCGGAGTACACTTCGATGGTGGCCGGCTGACCATCTTCGGCATTGTCTTCGGTGTCACGTCTTGAGCGCCTGGATGCACAGTCTGGGGCCTAGAAGTGAACAAAACATAAGAATTTTATATTATATATGGACTGCGGAAATAATTTACCTTCTGGCAATCTGGATCTTGCAAAGCGCACAATCTGACGTTGCACTGATAGTAAACAGATGCAGTGTAGGGGAATTTATGTGCTGGAAAAGATACGGATGCCTTTGTTCGGTCGTCGGAGTAGTCAAATTGTCCCATAATCTCCCCGTCCAGAGGGCATCTGTTACAAAATATTAAATTAACAAACAAAAACTCTGGATTAAAATCAATCAAAACACCTACCCCGCACTGTTAACCAAACGCTGTTCACCCCAACCCAGACCGTCACGCACCAGACAGTCGGTCACATGAAGTCCGTAAACACTCTGCTGATCAATGTTAATCTTCAGCGTAAGTGGCTCACCGATTTTTACGTTCTCTGCGACTTTCTCACCGCTGAAGATTTTCATATGACAGCCGGGCATTGGCAATTCGTTAGTGGCTAATTCGGAATCGAGAGCACGGCCGTGCGCTCGTCGATCGACGGCATCGTCACTGGTCAACGCGGATGGCACTTCTTTCCACTTGGCACTCTTGGCCGGTGGTGTGGCAACCTCACGGCTCTTGTAACGACAGCGCACATGGTAGCCGCGTCCAAGGTCAGTGACCAGCTTAAGATGCGGCTGCAGTACGATCGTGTTGAAGAACTCAATACCTCCGTCGTCCTGAGGAGGAAAACGAATAAAATTGTTGATTATAAATAAAACCTATTAAGAAAATGTATATATAAAACTATAAACTATTTAGACAAATTTTATTTGTTATTCAATAATACCATCTGTTGGTACAAATAATGCATGTGTATATTATATATGATATAATTCAATTTGACGGAATAAGCGCACTGTGAATTGCTTCATCATTATTACGTGTTTTGTGAATTGTGTGAGGCCCACCGAAAAGTGCGGTTAATCACCGTTCTTATATTCACAGTGCGGACAATTCACATAAATGCTTGTGAAAATAAAATATATATATTATATATTTTGATAAGTT
>JANSTU010000004.1:130919-143480 GCA_027564075.1 Bolitophila hybrida
TCCTCACTTAGTGATGAGCATTTTTTTATAAACATTGATAATAAACGGTCAGTAGGGGTTTTCCCGTTGATTTAAAATAAGGAAGCTGTTTGTCTCCCGTTTTCTCACTCTCTCTAAAGCTATTGTTCGCACACCGATGAATAGCATTGAAAGGGCCTTTTATGTGTTTGGAAATAGTCAGCGCTCGAAATTCCGAACGAGTCATTTATATGTTTGTGCGTTTGTAATATATTTAATAGTTTTAACAAAATTGGCGTTTAACTCAAAACTCCTATGAACGTTTAACTTGTCTGGAAAATCGCTCGGTAACATCTTCAAGCTGGCCACGGTGGTTGAAGTGGCTGCAAACATTGCTGCATGTAAATTCAGTGAAGGTACAATTGCTAATTTAAGCTTAAGCCCGGAAAGAGGACAATATTCAAATAGAACACGCAATCGTCGCAATGCTCTAAGAAGGAAAGAACATCTCGTAGAAAACGAAAAAAAATATATATGGACTCTATAACTGCAGAATGCCAGATGTCCTATGTCAGACTATGCCCACTGTGTCCATGGAGTAGATGATTCGACTTTAGGCGCGTTCTTCTCAAAACTACTTTTTTGAAGTCGGTGCTTAACAAAAAGTAATGAACCGATCTTAATGCAGACATTTTTAATATAATATATAAATATATATATTTTAATATTGATTTTTGATTTTTTATATGAAAATGGTACACGACGCCTTTTTTCAAGTGCTTCCGATCTACCGCCACTATGGGGTAAATAATTCATATTTTTGTATACATAAATTCCTCCATACACTACAAAAGTAGCTTTTTATTGGTAAAAAATAAGTAATTATAAACTCAAAAATATTATTTTTCGGTCTTGGAAACAAAACCCCCTTATGTTCGACGCGAGGTTTGACGTACAGTATAGTAACATGAACAAAATAACGATTTCGCCACGAATTAATAAAAAATATTGTATTTGTCAGTCAACAGATTATGCAAATAAGAGAGCGAATTATATAGAGGCAAGTCAGAATCCACAGAATCAGGAGTTGGATCGCGCCGACTTTTTGAGTTTGGTCATTGGTATCGAATATTATATCTATCATAAATTCCCATCTTTTTTAAAAAGGCCATCGAGACGTGTTTGAAGTTATTGGTTGATTTTTGGTTTTACTTTCAGTTGAGTTTAAACCATACTATGGCAGATTTGGAGTCCGGAGAGCATAGGCTTTTTATATATTTTTAACATGCGGCCCCGTAGAGCATACTTTTGCGAGGACGGTTACAGAACTTTTATTTAAAAAAAATGGAAATTTATTTGAGCATTAATTAATAATACGAAACGCACCCCTTTCCTTTTCCAAACCTTTACAATATTGATTTTACTGAAACTTTCACTCTCTTCTTTATTAAAGAAGAGCACCGCGATGCGATCTGTCTAACTCTTGATTTGGGCTAGAGTTTCCCCCATTTTTTGGCTCACTGTCTCTAAACTGACCATCTGCTATTTCATGTACTTTATAAGTTACAACTCCTTATACTTAAAATTTGAATTCAGAAAAATTTAGAAAAGTTTAAACATGTTTTTTTATGTATACCTTTAAATCGAATTTAAAAACCACAAGTGGTCCTAAAAATATATTAAATTTTAGAAAAAAGCATTGGTCATTCACATCACATTTTTACCCTTTTTATCCTAATTTAAAAAAAATCAACCATCAACCAAAATTTCTCACACCTGATTTTAAATACACATTCAAAAAATTATAAGTAAAATATGAAAATACCGATAGGTAATTTTCAATGTTGCCCTAAAATTTCAACCATATATCTCAACCCTGAAAAAAGTTAAAGCGGTGACGTTTTTGATAGGAATTGTATAGCAAATTTTGCCAATCACCTCAAATCGTAAAAGTCGTATAGCTTTAGATTCTTAAGTAAGGCTTACCTGATAGGCAACCTCGTATACAGCACATCCATCCGAACTGACGGCCGCATCGTCCAGACAAGCAACGATCTGCATAACCGACGAACAGAGCACACTCGGAAACAGTGAATGAGCAGCATGTAAGTGTGGCGCTGCACGACCACCCTCGCCTTCTTCTTCACCTATAAAAAATACATATAAACCTTTATTCCACCAAATTATCTCAATCCAAACCTTCTGTGTGGTCCTCTCCCGGTGAATGATCAAGACCGGGCTCATGTGAGGCCTGTTGTGTTATCGGAATTGTGGTCAACAGGAAACTCTGTCGTTCGGCTCGTTGTTTGTCGGCCTGCTGCTGAATGGCATGCTTAATAGCTTCGGTCTGTTGCTTCTTGCGCGTCTTAGTGGCCGTTACCAGAGAACGCTAAAAAAATATTAAACAAAAAAAAAAACAAAAATTAGCAAACAGACGAAAAAAAAAATTTAAGGTTCTACCGAGATTTGAACTCGGATCGCAGGATTCAGAGTCCTGAGTGCTAACCATTACACCATAGAACCGATGAACAGACTTGGTTAAAAATTGAACATTTTGAAAGTATACGATTTAATATATAATGTAAAAATAGATATTAAATAACTGTACATGTCGTTCCTGGTTGAGTGTAACTTCCATGTCTTTGGTCTTCTGACGCGGACACCATGGCGGATCAACGACGGGCAAACTCTCGATGCCGATTTTCGGTGAGGGCAGCGTGAACTCAATGCCGGGTGGTGGCACCTTGAACGACATATGGGCACCGTCTTCCATGCGTGGCCACACTTGGAAACGGCATTTCCACAGTACTTGATATCTGTGTGAAGACATAAATTAATTTAAACACATATTTTATCTCTCAGTTGTTCAATAACCCACCGTAAGATGGCGCCAATCCGAACATTTGGATCTTTGTGCTTTAGAGCCCGTGTCATGATGTCGCTGGCAAAAGTTGCCGCTCGAACTGATGCCACAATAAACAAAGCAGCGGCATTGGCTGCAGTTTCCTATAAAAAAGCATCGTTAGATAATAGAAAATATATAATTCAATCGAAAATACCTGATCAGTTTCAAGCAACAGCTCCCAGGCCGCAGGAATGGCATCGATGAAGAGTTCTTCGCTTAGAATGGCAGCACCCTTGATTAACGTAGCCATTGGCATATGAAACAGATCACGAACATGGTTCTTGATGTACTTGAACACCGGCGGCATGTCCTTGGGCTTGAAATGCTTCTTGTGATTCCTTGGCGCTGAGGCGCTGCTCGTGTCCGGCTCATCGTGGACAATTCTATAAACAAAAACAGTTGTTCATAAAGTAAATAGAATAATAATAGCTTTTTTATACCTATCCTTCTTGGCGATGCTTTCCTTTCGCTTCGGCGATGCCTGCGATGAACTCTGGTCCGATACCTTGCGACTGCGTGAACGATCTCGACGCACAGTTCGCGTACTACCCGGCACACAATCTTCTGGTGTTGCCACAATACCGAATTCTTCGCCATAAATCTATAAATAGATAGAACAAATATAAAAAATAATAAAAATGTTTATCAAAAAATTTGTTGCCTCCTGTGAGGATTGAACTCACGACCCCTGGTTTACGAGACCAGTGCTCTACCACTGAGCTAAAGAGGCCATATGTCTACGTATAGCCATACGGTGCTTTTGAATATAACGTTGATTTTCTTGCGCCGGGTACAACAACGGTAGTAACGCATTTGCCGAATGCGTTGCAATGCGTATGTTTCGTTACGTTATAGACAAGGAGATGGTGTCATTTTTAAAATGGTAGTTTTTAATATTTTCTAAATTCTTTAAATCTCCAAATAATTTTTTTTTTAATTATATTTGTTTTTATACCTTTCGCACAGCTTTCATTAGTCTCGATGAGGCACGCATATTGCGTCGATAGCAGTACGGATGACAGAAGTTCTGGTGATTGCAGTAGTAGTTAAATGAGTTCATGACCTGAAGGACACCTCGCATCCAGGGCATATTCTTGGAAGTGTCATCCGTTTCGTTAGAATCACTCGGTGATTCGGGTGGCTGGTCATCACTGAATAAGAGCAAAGTATACAGACATTGGAATAAATTTGTGTGCACTAGCAAACCTTAAAATTCCCGGTGATTCCTCGCCACCACTGGCCGCTCCTGGCTCGGAAGTGTCACTTCGATCAGAGAGTGAGGATACTTTGCGCTTTGATTGAATGGAATCGGTTCGACGTACTAAATAAAAAATAATATTAATGCATTTATTTTTCTTTTTTTCTTTTACTCACGATCCGCTTCGATCTCTTTGCCATCTTTGGTGCCGCGTCGAAGTTTTAACGAGCGACGTTTGAAAGATCCACCAGATGGCGCTCCAGATGTACCACGTCGCAGTAGAAATGGCCGAACCGGAGCCACTGGACGACGTTGTTGAACACCTAAATCTAAATATTAGTAAATTTAAATGAGTTTTTCTTTAGATTCCCATATTACCAGTATTGTTCTCTTCGCCTTGAACGGTAACGGTTGTATTGCTGCTGCCCTCTGACTCGTTGTCCGGCTCGTGCAACACAAACGAGATCTTTCGCTCTGTTTGAGCTGAAGCTGTCGAAAACATAATATTTATCTTCTTTTACAATTATTTGGACAAAATGATAATTTCTTTGGAGCAATCGGTAAAAATTAATGATAATAATATTTTACATTTTGAGGAACCTAAACCTCAAACCTAAACCTCAAACTTTGAAGTGAAGCAATTGAAAAAACTGTATTTATTATTTCGTTTTCTAATTTCAAGGAAAAAAACTACGTTGGGACCTCTGACTTTTTGAGCAATTAGTTACAGTAAATTTAAATTATTAAAATTAGTATACTAGTTTAGGTATGAGCGAATTTGACCCTCCCCTTAAATAATGTCTCAAATTAAAGAAACAAACAAAAAAATTGGGTAAATTTCACCTCTACTATAAAATATTATTTATTAAAAAAAGATATACATTTTAATAAATATTGTTTTGCACTTAAAAAAATTAAAATTAATTCCAAATATCCTATTTTAGACCCAAAGTCCCAAGGTCCCTTTTTTCTTTTGTAATGAGTTGGCGAAAATGAATGAAAAGTTGACAACAAAATTTTCGAAAAAAAACATTATTGAGTTTTTAGTTTTTTTTTTAAATTAATGATTTTAAAATTGTTTCAAATTTCATATTTATCCTCTAATATTCTGAGGTTCCAACAATTTTTTTCTTTTAATGGGTTTTTGATTTAAGAAATTCTCCAAAATTAAGACCCCAATTCGATTAATGTCAATTTCTTTTATTAATATTTCAATTTTAGGAAAATAACAAGGATCATTTAAGAACCTTCTAAAAAGAAAAGCTGTCGTATTTTGATTTATAATATATTATACATCTGCCGAAAATTTAATACGATCAAAATAAATTTAAAGATTTAAAGATTTGGACGTTTTGGACCTCAAAATTATTTCATATTTCAAAAAAAATCAGATATCCCAACGATATTTCTTAAATGCGTTCTCAGTTTGAGATGAAGCTGTTTATAAAAAAAATCTCGCGTTCAGAGAAGAATCATCTCTGGGACCTCTATTTTTCAATCAATCGATGTGAACAAATTTAAGGAATTAAATAACTCAAAATTTTACTCTTTCAATCATAAAAAGAGACAATCTGTCACTAAATTACTAAATTATGAATAAAATTATAATCTCTCCATTTAAAAAAGCATTTTTAGGACCTCTAACAAAATTTGTATTAATAATCTAAAATAATAAAATAAATTTTAGCCCTTAAATATTTTAAAATTATTGTAAAAATCCTATTTCGCACCTAAAAGTTCAGGGATTCCAATGTTTTTTTTTTTTTTGTATTGAGTGATTGATGAATGAATCGATGTCTTTAATCAATTTCATTTTAAGAAAAAAAAATAAATTTTGACACTATACTTTACTTCAAAAAAAAAGGAAAAAAGGAAAAAATATGAATAATGAATAAAGTCATTATTGAGACCTCTAGCCGAAAATTTGATTGTATTCAAATTAAATTTAAAGGTCACTTAAAATTGTTTTTTTCTTAAATTTATTTTTGGCCCTTAAAACATTTTAAAATAATTCCAAATATCCTATTTTATGTTCTAAATTATAGAAATAATCATTATTGGGACCTCTATCCAAAAAAACTGATAAATAAAAAAAAATATTTACAGGCAATTCAAAAATGTTTTTTTATATTCCTATTTGTTAAATTATTTATAATGCTGAGGTCTCAAAGATTTTTATTCTGTAATAATTTGCCGACTGTTAATAAAAACTAAGCCAAAGAATCGATATGGAAATATTTGAGAGGTTTTTTTTTAAAGTGAAATAAGGGCTTTCCATGCCATTTTTATATTTTAAATAGAAAATAAAGATTTATTTTAAAAATATTTAATATAATCCAATAACTCAGATATTATATTGTTTAATATAAACAATTTTAGATTTACCCTAATACTTTTTGCACTTATAAGCAAAATGATAACTAGTATTAATTATAAATTACTTTTTCTCGTGGTTAAATAAATAAAACTCACCACCATCACCGACCGCAATCGACTGAAGACTCTGAGCGGAAGTCTGCGATTGACCCATCGAGCTCAATGCCATTGACCAGCGTCGGTTTGCCTCTCTGAATAAAAAAAATAGCAAACAAATAAATATATAAAAAATCCTTCGAATAATACCTATAAACCTTCTCCCAGGGTGCCGGCTTCTCTTTGGTGGACAATTTCGAGACCTTCGGCAGCGTTTGATACGTTTCACGCAGAAATGCCGTTATTTCATACAGTAGAACGCATGCAATCAATTTCAGCGCAGGCGGGCAATCATTTCCATTCGGATTCACGCAAGCTTCATCCAAGAAATCCTCTTCCTCGTCCTGCATTAGTAGATCTTTCTGTTTCTCTGGATCGGCAATGCTGGCGTTTATGTCTTCGAACGTACGCTTTTCCGTGGCTATCATTTCTTCTAGACGACCGCCCATAATTTCAGCCCACTTAAAAAAAACGTATCAAAAAAAGTTAAAACTCCTTCGAGCCGGATTTGAACCAGCGACCTATGGATATCTACATCGTTTTCATTCTACAGTCCACCGCTCTACCAACTGAGCTATCGAAGGTCATACATGTCCGTTGTCAATGTACATACATGAATGCGATGTTTTGCATCTTGGTTGGTGTATTCGGTAAGGTTATGGGTGTCTTGGATAATATGTACCGGGCGCAAAATATTCTGTTATTTTATTTAGTGAGCCATAAAAAGAAATAATTAAAATATACAAAAAGATTGGTTTTGAGCTAGATCATTGCATATCATTGTTATTCCAAGTGCTTTAGGCGCGAACATTGACCTTTCACGATGACCAACGATCTTGGACCGAAGTAAGAAAGACGATAGTAGATAGGGTATAAACACAGCCAGCAGGATATAATATATATACTTACCAGCATCTGATAGCCTCTTGTACTTTCTGCAGAGTACGAAACCACCATTACACACAATGTAATACAATCCAATACAGTGACCATTTCATCTTCGTCATGATAACAAAAATCAATGGCTTTCAGTGGCTTTGATTCTTTAACCAATTCGGCAATGTTCAGTGGATCCGGTGATGGTGTCTCCAGACTGAGAAGTAAGTTAAACAGACAGCTCGATTGAACCTTATGCGCTTCGCCAAACAAACCCTCCTCATCTGTATCCAGAATTGCTGATACCGAACCGAACATTTGCAGAATAAACGGTTTACGATTCATCAAATAGAACTGCTTCACGGCATATTCAATAGTGGTAGTAACCAGTTTATTGGTCTGATGTAAGGAGTAAACTTGTAAAAGTGTAGGCATGATCATGAAGTACCTGAGATATAGAATATTATTTAGTTAGTTATAATAATATATGACACATTAACAAAGTTACCCATTCGTTGAGAATATATTCTTAAAATTAAAGGCTGCATTAATAAACGTAGCCATAACATAGCGCATGATACACGAGTCCTCAGAGTGTAGAATTGCAGCACCGGACAGTACATTCAGGAACAGCTGAATATCAGCTGAATAGGCAAAATTACCAGCCATCGCTTCGAACATTCGGGCAATCAATCGAACCCACATGAATTTGTGCAGTACGTCCAGACCGAGCAGTTCTTTGCCAAGCTCACCGCCCTGGTACAAATCCAAGTCAGCCTCGAGTGCTTTGCGTGGAAATGATGGCAACTTCATGAGTTCTTCGTGCAGAAAAACGACGCGTTGAACGACCTACGGGAATTGGTATAAAGTTATTTAATGATACAGGAATAAGCGGCAAAACGACCTACCATATCAACATTCTTTAAGATAGCCCACGTCAAATGTACCTTACCAATCTCTACAAACTTCTTGATAAGCTCTTGCTTTTGCAGGGCATTGAATGCATCTTCGCTCTTCATCGAGATCAGCTTGAGCTGAGGATACTGTGATCGTTTGAAAAAGTACAAATCACGAACGTACCAATTGGGATTCAGGATTTTAACTAGACATATTTTATAAATTATAATTATGCAGTATATAAAATAAAGTATGCTATGCTTACGTGATTTATAGTCCACCAAAAAGTGTTGGGTATGCAATTTTTCATCAATACTAAAAAAGTCCAAGGACTCACGTAATAGCTGACAGAACTGTGTGTCCTCTTGTACGGGAAACTGTGACGGAATTGTTGACTCTTCTACAAATGTATGATATAGAGTGGAATGTTTGTTAGAGTTTTGTTAATAATTACCATCAGGTCCATGAACAATAATCTTTTTAGCAGATGGAACGTTTGCGGTCAACAGAATCGAGGCATCGCATTGTTCTTTGCGCAGAATCTGCTTTAGATCCTTGAACATGATACCGTGTACACTGTGCACGACCATCCATAGTACCGAGAGGGCAGCACCGACGAGCTGGACATTTTTTAACGAATCTTGTATTCAATTGTTTTATTAGAAATTATCTGTTTATTACCTGCTGACTACATTCATGCGATGAGCGCACGTAGAACATCACGTATCCAATGATATAGTTGTATAGTGCAAATGCAGCCTGTTGCGGTAGTCTGGGCACAAAACGTATCAGATGACGGAGAAGCTTGAACATTTGATCTTGTCGGTCTCTGGTCAAACGTTCCAGTACGTAGCGTAGGAACAGTGCTGAATCTTCGACCAAGCATACCCAAATGACCTATATTCAAGCAGATAAAAATGTATAAAAATAAAAAAAGTATTGCATACTGGATTTTACCATTACAGGTAATGCTAATGTGCTGTTTTGTGCTGAGCTACTCTAACATTCCCCGATGGTAAGAAATCTTAATTTAATCTGACGTGACTCTCACACATTTGCAGGGCATATATCTTGCTATTTATTCGAAATCAAGAATCAGTAATGTCAATTGATGACATCAATGTCCCGTTACTGCAAAGAAAGAATAAAATCAAAATGACTAGCAACTGACCAGACTTTTTATTTATCGGCTCAGTAAGTCCATAGAACAGTGGGTCTGATCTGTGACCAGCAATTTTTTGAACCTATCCGTACCATCAGTTTTATTTTCCCTTAGTTTAAAATAAAAACAATGTTAAAATGCAAATAAGCGACTAGTAGTACGTATTAGCAGACCCACACAGCGGTGAGTTAAATAACTCGGACGCCAGCATACCTATGGAAAGGGAGTTGATAGATCCCGCTCCGACCAGTGAGGAGTTTGACCTTGCCGTGTAACTCAACTGGTACACGAAAATAATTATTTTATTTATTTACTAAAATCAGTACATCTTAAAATCAAAAGAATAAAAAAATATTGTTTTTAGTAAATGTATTAAAAATATGATGTGATTTACACCCACATTTACTAATAATCAGAAAGTGCTGGTGAGCTCTGTAGTGCAATATGAGCATGAATTATACCAACATTTACGGAAAATCAGTAAATGCTGGTGTGAATTAGGGCTGGTCGATTTATCGATAAATCGATTTATTTTTATTTATTTTCGATTTTTTTATTTGGCGTGCATTTTACAACCATACAGCCAAAAAATTCATTCCACAATATAATAATAATTATAATAAAAAAATTTACAGTTTATTTTTTTACTAGGATTTTTCGATGTTTTCTTCAATTTTATAAAATAATCAAAATACTAAACTTTCGATTTTTTTATAATTTATTATAAATATTATTCGATTATTATTATTCAATATTACGATTATTTAAAAAAAAAATAGAAGAAAAAATCGAAACAAATAATATGAAAGATTTGATATTTTGATTATTTTAAAAAAACTAATAAAAATTCGAAACAAAAAATATTAAACAAAATCGAAAACAAATAAATATAAAAGTTTTTATATTTTCATTATATTAAAAAAAGAAAAAATCGAAATTATAATAAGTATAAGCAAAAAATCGAAAGATCGTATTCTATATATTATACAGAACCTGAAAATAGAATATATGAAATTAAAAGAAAAAAAAATCAAAAATCGAGATTTTTTTTAACTAAATTAATTTAAATCGATTCTTTTCAGAATCGCCCAGCCATAGTGTGAATTATGTTGAGTAACATTGGAATGAATTAAGATTTTTCTTACTTTCATATCATTGTAAATTTACTAATTTCAAGCGTTTTTTTTCTTAAATTAAAAAAAAATAGTTTTAGCAGTTTTTTTCTTGATTTATGCCATTTTGCTTATTTTGATTCGTTTCGTGTAGGTACTGCCAAGTATAAAGAGCTATATCGACCCTAATGCAAGTGAGTTTATTTGAATAACTTTTATATGAAAATGCAGAACTTTTCTCGTTAAATTTTGAATAATCTTTTAGCCAAGCTAACAAAAAAGTACCTGCAGGAGCTAAAATATAAGAAGAAGGGACTATTTAATTCACTTGGAATAGCTGACTAGACGGTATGTTACTGAGTTTTCGTATAACGTTTCTTAGGTCTTGTATGTATTGTCTTTTGTCTAAGAGCAGAAATGCTTCTGGTGGTATAAATCCTGTTTTAAGTGTCAGACTTAAATACTCATAATTTGGAAAGCCATATTGAAATGATATATGGAATCATTATCATGTATTGTAACTATGCGATTGTAATGACTTCGTATAATTTTTAAAATAAAAAAATCAATATAAATTATTAAATCGTCGGCGAAAGCTGTCATTTGTCTATTCGCATATATGTTAAAGTTGTAAGACCGAGGAATATCACTTATGAAAATGTTGAATAGTAATGGAGAATTTACCATTCCTTGGGGTAAACCATTTGAGATCTCAAAAATACGATCTGATATTTTTTCACCATTTGAAGGACATTTCATGCAATATGAGATGGGAAATAATGTTAATGTTTTTTCCAAATCATTTTTTTGATGTAAATTTGGATATAGCATGGTATTGTTGAATGAAATCTTGGAAATACAAACTGACAATCAGGAATTATCTTTTTATTATCACAAAGATCTTGGAGAGTGTTTTATTTATTTGAATTTTATAGACTTTCCCAATGTCAGGTAATAAACTACTTGGTCGTAGCTATATCGTATCGACTTTTGGATTCTTCGCCATTTGTCTCGATCGGAAATACTTTAGCTTAGCGGGAAACAATTATTTTTAAGATCATTATTTAAGAGAGTATAATAAAGCCGAATTGATGAAAAAGGAAAGCGTTTAAAAATAATTTTGGAATTTCGCCAAGATGATTTTTTTTGTTAAGTTTTCGAAAAGCTTGAACTAGGTTTTCAAAAGTTGTATATGTTCAGCATTTATGTTTAAATAATAAAGAATTATGTGCTTTTATTTCTCAGGCCAATAATATATTATTTTGTTAGATTATTATGTTCTGGAAAAACGTAAAATGGAACAGCAAGAAGCAGTTACGACGACGACCAAATGATATGATATGATAGCCGATTAATTTGTTTTCGTTGCCGGTGTCGCCGGTTATTACAAAACAATAGACACACAACTTATATTGATACTACGGTCATCATCATTTTTTTATTATAGGAGCTGTTCTACTACTACGGCCATCAAGCGTTGCTTTCAATGGACGCTATTCGGATGGTGGTTTCTTCAATCGTTTCAAACTTTACTCGATCGATGGACAACCATCAGTTGGGCTGCTTGCCATCACCTCAACTACGGCCAACAGTTGACCATTTGATATTTTATAAAACAAATATTTCTTTGGTAATTTGTATTCTGTAGCAACTGCGACAATCCATTAAATACGACACGCACATTGACAGCTTCCACTTTAATTTAAATGGTCTATATCTATATATATATATATATATATATATATTTATATATATAGTCTATATCTTTACATCGTCGACCGATCCATGTTCTGCATCTCCTGTATGGTTCGATCGATCGCTTCTCAAGCTCAAAAACCATGGAACCGGTACAAACGGACAAATAGTGCAGCTGACCATTCAAATTATGCTAGTCTGAGATCTAGATTCGCATCTTCACAAAATAGGCTTTACAAAGAGTACCTCAGGAAAACTCAGAGCGACCTGACAAGTGATCCTTCTA
>JANSTU010000004.1:145261-156879 GCA_027564075.1 Bolitophila hybrida
TCAAGTGGGTTTGTTTACGTACGAACGCACGCACGTTACGATTTAACGCCAATTTAACCCCGGCCACAGTCCGGCTACAAATGCTTACACATCAAAAATGTCTACTGGATTCGTACCATTAACATTTTAAATTTTATGTCAAATAAATTATATTTTGAATTAAAGACAAGCTAAAAATATTATGTTATAACAATTAATTGCATGAATTTGATTTTTGTCGATTATGCATATACGTTTTGCTACTGTCAGATTTCTAATTATTTTATTATTTATATTTATTATTTTCTAAATATATCTCATGATCTTTTATTTCAACCTAGAGGTATTTTACGAAGTGCTGCAAACACTATTGTCGAAAGGGACAGTTTTTGAAGATTTTCATACAAACTAGATTTGTATCGAGATTTGTATAACAAGACACAAACTAAAAGTAAAATAAAGAAATGAACGCTAGTTGGTTATATGGATGTATTTAAGTAGGTCAAAACAAAATGAAATATATCTCGTCCCAAATAGGTTGTATAGTATTTCTAATTTGTTCATTTTTGTGGTGTCAACAATAAACTTATCTAACAGTGCTGAAAGAAAATACGAAACTTATATGTTTATTTGTTATAAGGTACTGGCCATATGTATAGATACTTGTAGACTATAAAATTCAAGAATACAAAATTATTACTTTTAATTTCATGTAAAGTCTAAGATAATTCATTACTATATGTATATCATAACTGACATAAATAACATATAAAACTAAATATTATTGAAGAAATCTCTAAAAACTCGAATCTCGCTTTTTAAAAAAATATAAATAAATAAGTTTCGTTTTCTAACAATTGCGAATTTTATGATATAAATAAGGCCTGTTTCAGACATTCAATTCCGAATGGGAATTGTCGAGAAAATGTCCAATGAAATTGACTTTTGAGCTTTTGACAGATTCATAAATGATTTATCCATAGAAGAAGAACGGTACACAATTAGTAAATGTGCCAATAACTGGCAATAACATACAATACTGTTATTATTATTTTTTGATCTCCGTCGTGTTCTCTGTACATAAAACAACGCAGTTTAAATTTTTGTTTGGCAACTATCCAAACTCGTCTTCACAATTATATTCATTTAAACAAGAAGTCAATAATTACAGTATTTTTAGACGTGTTAAAATTGTGCGGTGGATAGGTTAAAACTCACGCTAGCTCCCATTTACCCATCCTAGTATTATGTCACTGTTATAAAAAGCAAGGCGGCATTTGTTCTACGCGTACAATAAATATATCCATAAATTGCGTGTACTTTTAAATCGTCTATTAAAAGTTCAATAAAACTTGTATTATGTCGACTAATCATGTAAGTAATCTGCATTGGAAACGTTTCCTCTGCAGTATCAATTCACATATATAATCATGCTAATACATTAATCATTAACTTTACCGCAGAATTCGGATTTCGAAATATACATGTAATTCTTGTGATTTGTGTCGATCTGCTGTTGATAGTGACTTGTACAATTCGGCTAAACCTTATCTCTGTGAATGTTAGCAGGCTTCTGTAGATTGTATTTAGTAGTAACTGCACTCGCAAAGTGAGAAGGTGTTGTATTTTACTTATTACACAGGTCATAATCATGACTTCGTCCTCGTTCGATGTAAGTTTCGTCAAAGCGTTTACATAATTCTAAAAAAATGTCTGTTTTGTCGTGGTTTTATAATTTATAGTCATATATTATGTATATTTTTACTTTTTAGTGTACTGGTAACATGTCATGAGGTCGTATGTATAAATATAAATAGTCCATTATTGTAAATAGCCACTATGTGCGTGAGTGTGTGTTTTTACGCTGTATCTTAAGAGATTAAATTTATCGATGAATGCTTTAATATGTTATATTTCGAATGCTTTTGAGTGATAGGTGTAATTGGTAATTGCTTAATAAGCGTGATTTTGTATTATGAGATAGTACATGTTATCTTTTTTCATGCAAACATATGGTTGGAACTACGCATTTTTCAAATAACTTCAATGACCTTCATTTTTCGTGTTTTAAACGTGTTTTGCTTTAATCTTTGTTTTTGTTTCATTAAATTACATATTGCTGCGTTGTTAATATACAAATTTACCGAAATACGTTCATCGTATATGCAAATTAACACATTTTCTGCCCGCGTGTTTTTTTTAAATCAGTTTTATATACTCATCAGATAAGCCCTCGCTTCTGCAACAAGGTTACGTATGGTCAGACAAAATTATGTCAGAAAAGTGCAATTGTGCAAATTCATAGTAACCGGTTTTTGAATTTCGTTAAGTTAGAAAGGGTTTATAGTTTGGCAAAATGCATAAATACAGCGAAAGCAAAGAATATTATATAATTCGAGATGTATGGAGTGGAACGTTTATGGTTGCAGTTGAAAAGAGGCAGAAGAATTCATTACTTTAATTCATAAATGTCAACCCTCGTATATTTTTGGCTCACAGAATACATGGCATTCGGCACAGCTTAATCAAAAACGTGCGGTGACTGGCGACAAATACGGCTTATTCTATTTTATTTTTTATCGTATATAATTGTTTGACAGATGAGACTGTCGACCCCATAGCGGTACTATTGTGGAATCTGTTGTTAAAAGTCAAATTCCCACAATCTAATCTATTCTACATAGTTGTTACCAAGAATAAATAAATCCCGCTCCGAACAATGCATATTTTGAACTTGTAGTTTAACTTAACTGGTAGTGCTTCGGTTCTACCGAATTTTAAGAGCTATATCGAGCCCTCCCTGGGGGTACGTGGGTATACCCTAAAGCAGGAACATACGTACAAACTAGATAATTTTACGATACTCTACATAAATGAGTTCATCTACAGAGAAATTGAAGCATGCAGAGATAAAATGGTTACATGGAAAGCGTTAAAATGCCCTGTAATTCGTCTGCACGCAAGTAAGTAATAGACAAGAAGCTCTCTCTCTCTGTGACACTATGTTTTCTAGGGTTGTTTGTTTTTATTGCTAATTCGAATGTTATCAACGATATCATCTCCTCTGACCAAAAAAGCATCTTCTTCGAGTTCTGTCTAGAACCGATTCCGTTTACAAGAATTCAAAACCAAGTAACCCTGTCTGCAAAGACAGCACAATGGGACATTTTAACGGATTCTGTACAAAATCTTGAGTCCTGCGAGAAACCTTTTCCCATGGTGGTCCTACAGGAAATTCGCAAACGATTGAGGAAGCTTTTTAACAACGCTCGCAAAATTATAAGCAGTGGATTGACTGGGAGCAATTCTCAATTCTCAAAACGGCTAAGCGCTCCTCTTGGGTTTTGTTTTCGAAGAAAACGTCCCGAACGTTTTATTATGGCCTCAAAACGTAAATCTACCTTTTATTTGCTGAAAACAAACTTTCCTAACAGCTTGTTGATGACAAGGGTGTTTTCACAATCCATGAAAACTGGAGAGAAGCGATCCACCAATTAAAAAAACTAATTTGGGCGAATAAATATTTTTTGCCATTCAAATCTGGAGAAAACGAGATTTATCCTGCAGTAAAAGTCCAGGTGATTAGAGGCACACCTCAATGGAGTTCTACCTTGCTTTGGACTATGCTATGGTCGTTAATGGACTCATTGTTAAACTCAATGAGCGAAGCCTCATTACTCTAGCCTAGCAAAAGTCATTACGGTCCTGATTGGACAATAAACTTATAGAATACGCAAAATCACTGTTATCAAAAAGCTTGCGAAATTCCAACGACTCGATCCTGTCATACCTCCTCCCTTGAGATCCTAGTAGTCATTCTTCTATTTAAAATAATAATATCAATTTCAAAAATGAATTTGGATTTTTTTCGTAGAAAATTAAGTGTCTATTCCTACCAGAGACGAAGAGATATAGTATAACTACGGTTCCCTTCAAGCTGGTAACTCCGATGCTAGTATATTTTGTATCTTCCAGACTGAAGTTTTACCCATACTCGTTTTCGCTCGAAAAATCTTATCTTTTAAATATACTAATAATCGTATTTACTTCTGTTCGGATAGTCAGACAGTCCGTTGAGTGAATTCGGTTCACATCGAGACTTGTACTGAACTGTCGGGAGGAACTGCACGAAATGTCAGAATATGTAAGAAATCTAGTCGGTTTTCGGATGACTAGCGACTCTAGTTAAGAGTTGTAGTACAATGCGACCATTCAGTGGCCTACGTGCTGGGAAAGAGACTCACTGAGTCTTTTCCCCATCCTAAATCATCAAATCATCAAGTTCTTCAATGAATGATGAAACAGATACCCACTTGAATAGCAAAGCCACCATAATTTGTATCCAAATCGAATCGGTTTGCCACCAATGAACATTTTGTTATATTAAGGTATGGGATATTTTTTTAATACTAATCGATTTAAATAATCAAATATTATCGATAATATTTTGTATGCTCTAATCATAACTGCCTTTTTATGTGTGAAAGTTTATTTTATTTGGTTTTATGCTAGTTTTGATTAAGTCTTATGCACGATAAATGAGCATGAAATTATTTCAGATTCTGCCCTACGCAGTAGGTATTCTAGCTGTGCTAGTTGGTGCAGTGGCCGTTAACTATTTCCTGAGCAAGAAGTCGAAGAAAACACCTAGCACCAGTAATGCTAAATCTGAAGCGGTATCAAGTGCCAGTGAGCCAAAAACGACAACTAAAAGCGGCTTTAAACGTACTTTGGTCGATCCAAGCGAAAAATATATGCTCCCTCTGATCGAAAAACAGATTCTAAACCATGATACCTGTTGTTTTCGATTTGGACTACCATCTGATCAACATATTCTCGGTCTGCCCACTGGTCAGCATATTCACTTGATTGCCACCATTAACGATGAGCTTGTCATTCGTGCGTATACACCGGTATCCAGTGATCTGAATGTCGGTTGGGTAGAACTAGTTATCAAAGTCTATCGTCGTAATGTACATCCAAAATTCCCAGAAGGTGGTAAGATGTCACAGTTCTTGGATGCATTGAAAATCGGTGATACGATTGCATTCCGAGGACCTACTGGCAAGTTGCAGTATCAAGGCAATGGTAAATTTGCAATAAAGAAGTTGCGCAAAGATCCACCTACCAACATTAGTGTTGATTATGTTAATATGATTGCTGGTGGAACGGGTATTACGCCAATGCTCCAGTTGGCCCGTGAAGTACTGAGGGATTTGAACGATAATACCAAATTATCGTTATTGTTTGCTAATCAGGTAAGATAATTATAAAACACATGATTTTAACATACAGAATTTTATACTAAATACACCTTGTTTTCAGACGGAAAGCGATATTTTGGTACGTAATGAACTTGAAGAATTGGCTGCCAAGAATCCTGAACAATTTAAGCTTTGGTATACCGTAGACACGGCAACAGAAGACTGGGCATTCAGCAAGGGTTTTGTTAGCGAAGAAATGATCAAGGAACACTTGTTTCCACCGTCCGATCGTACCCTGGTTCTTATGTGTGGTCCACCACCAATGATCAACTACGCCTGCCAGCCAAACTTGGAGAAACTGGGTCACAATGCTGATTTGAGATTTGCCTACTAAAAACAAAAGTGTTTTCCGTCACAATTATTTATATTCACACACAACGGCGATAAACTATTAAATAGTAATTCTATTTTATGTAACGATGCCTAGCATTCTGTGCATTTTCTTAGATGGACCAATATAATATGTTCTGTTTTTATCTTTATGTAGTTAGGTTTATTTCAAATATACTATAATAAAAAATGTTATCAAAAGGCAATAAAAAATGTGTATTTCCTAAGTCAAGGACGGAATGTGGACGGTATTTTTGCAACTTAGTAAAATCACAAATTAATGGTGGAAGTCTGCATAAAACACAGATTATATTAAAAAGATGCATGCGATAGACGGTGTTGAATTTTTGTCAAGTAGAAGATTTTTGTCACCACCGATTTGTATGGAAAATATTTAAAGGTCAACGAAAGCGTCACCAACAAAGTGAATTCTTGTCACCAAATTATTTCGTAACAAGAGTGCACTGCAGAGGTGTGCATTTTTGTCATTAAATGCCTTTGCAACAACAATAACAGGAAATACTCGAATTGTGTTTAGATTTAAACTCTTTTCATTGGTTATTGTGATTTGGTGACAAAAATGCAGTGAATTCGTCTCACAAAATAATTTGGTGACGAAAATGCACTCGAGAACAATTCAGTCCTCGTAATTGACAAGAATTCACATGACAAAAATGTATACTGCCGCGATAGACGGTTTTGATTTTTTGTCAAGTGACTTTCTCTCAAGTAGATGTTTGCATTTTTGTCACCACATATTTGTATGGAAAATATTTCAAGGTAAAAATATGCATAGTGAATTCTTGTCACGAATGCACTGCACGAATTCGATTGTTTAAACCGCGTTTTGTATGTTATTGTGACTTGTTGACAAAAATGCACACCTCGGCAGTGAATTATTCTCAAATAATTTAGTGACGAAAATGCACTTCAGATGTATTCAGTCCTCGTTTGTGACAAGAATTCACATTACAAAAATTCATACCGCTGCCATAGACATCTAAAAACACAGTTTGACAACATAAAGACCGAGCACCGTTGCTCCTCCAACAATAAATCTTGTAACCGTTAGAGATGTTGAACTGTTGCACCGATGATCCAAAAAGCAGAAACAGAATTCCGTTGATTCGAAGTGATCTCGTCTGATGTCTAACTGTGTTATGGTGTTGTTGAACACATAATGTGCTAGACGCACATCCTTAGCTGCTTGCCGACATCCTTCGTAGTGATCAGCAGGTATGTCAGTACGGAAAGCCCGAATTGTGCTCAGGCAGTCACGAGTAATGGTCACGGAAGCTAAAAACATATTATAGTCAGCATTCATGCAATAATTTCATCTCCATTTTGACAATAAAAACAAACCTCCTTTCCGTTCAGTTATTTTTACACAAATATCATCGTCTTCCGGACAGGATTCACCCCAGTATCCGATACCGCGCCAGTTAAAGTTTTCTGCACAGCCAGGCGTAGCTGAGGTACACCTGTTACACCAAATTGCCTCGCCTATAAGAAAAATATTAACAAGAATCTTATAAACACATTTGTAATAAAAAGTAATGACTTTTTTAGACCTACCCAGTTGAAGTGACAGGACAAAAACTAATAGTGAACCTATCACGTGAATTTGCTTCATGATTTATCCTAGTTTATAGAGTATATTAATTATCAACAAGAAACGCCCAAACAGGGAATACTGAATACAACAACGATAACGATGACGTATTTTTTAAATGCGCGTTGTGTTTCATCTAATTGAAATGTCATATGAACGCCCTTTGATCTTTATATTTGACAGATTAGTGACATCTACCGGAGCCCAGATCGACAGAGTGTGTTTAATGATGATGCAACAATTCACAATGGTTGATTATTTAAAGATGATAAATCCAATAAATTAAATGCAATTAAATGTTTAATTTAAAATAACATACCTCTCAATTTTAGACAATCAGATTATCAGAGATGGATAAATTACAATAAAATTACAATGACTGATAGATATCTGATTAACAGAAGATGAACTAAAATAAAAAAAATCTCATAATTTTAATAGAGATGAATAATAATGAAAATATGATCATCAGTAACGAGTACATATGAACTATAGACAGCACGGAAGTTTTCTATGAATAAGACAGATATGTATGCATTAATTTGTTTGAATAATAATTTAAATTATTTATTATTCTGGTCAAATTTGGTAAAGACCATATTTATAGTAAGTTAATAATGATTAGATTATTTACGTATGGAGGAGACAATATCATATTTTTTGATGCCATTATGGTAATTATATGTATATGATATATGTAAATATAAACAAATCTAACACACAATAAAATAGGTCTAAGTATACAGAAGTAATGGAGGCAAGATTAGAATCCACACCATTAGAAATAAAAAAGGTTGCAGGCAGCAATTGAAAATGAAAATTGATTTTTAATATTAAATCATAGATCCGAACATCAACATATATTGTCAAACATGTATGGTTTCAATCAGGTTTCACTCTCTCCTACTATCTTCAACACACAACTATCTAAATTTCAGTTAATTTCGTCAAACTTGTTTCCATATTGACTATAGTTAGGCATACACGAATTGAATATAATTGAGAATAATCTTTTAATTAAGATCGTAAGATTTTACAGCAACTAGCAACATCATCATTTCGTATTTTTTTGGTTTTCCAGTTAATTAATCGAGAGAAACTATTTCAATATTATAAGATTATATAATTAACCAAGGAGTGGTGCAAAATTGACCTCGGAGCGGGTAGTTACAGAATGGGACAGCTGTTCACTGTTTATCGACTGTTATTGCGGCACCGATAGTGTAGATTTTTTATAGGTTATGCATCATAATTCATACATCGATCCTTACAGCAATATTTAGAACGAATATTTAACCGTTTTATATCCCGTACAATGCAAATCAATCAATCACAGCAATTTATAAAGAGATCTGGTGTTCATCATCATTAAATACTGGTTTTGTAAACAAGGAGTGCGTATATCATATTGTCTCTTGTCATAATCCTTTGGTAGTACCTTAGTTGAAAACTATTAACAATTAATTTAAACATAACCTCAATTATACATAATAAATATTTCAATAATAAAATAATATATAAATATCCAAATAAAAACAAATTAAATTCAGTAAAAGCCATTTTATTTCGTAGCCCTTACATTGGATGTTTTTGTTGTTTTTTTTCACAGTTGTAAGAATCAAAAGAAAGATCAGTGCTTATGAACGTGGTCGTTCCTTCTTTTCCTTGTACAGGGCGAGGAGGGACACGTTGGCAACCTTGACAACCTGAAATTAAAAAAAAAACAAAACATTACAAATAGAAATAAAGTGTTCATCTTTATGCATTCAAAATTGCATTGAATAATAACATCAGTATAAAAATATTGAAAAAATCACGAAAAATCATTGGATTGGCTCAATTTAGTTCATCATAATAAATAATCAAAAAGAATTACAAATAAACAAATGCATACAACATACCTTGAACCTGACTCCGGGAATATCACCGACGGCATGACCCTTACGACCGAATCCAGCGACGAGAACCTCATCGTTCTCCTCAATGTAGTTCAAACTACCATCCCGGGGGACGAAAGCTGTGATCTTCTTTCCGTTCTTGATCAGCTGCACACGCACGCACTTACGGATAGCAGAATTAGGCTGTTTGGCCTCAACTCCACTATAATCAAAGAAATAAAACTAGATAAGTCAATAGTACTTAATACAATAACAAAATGAAAATAAAAAAAGATTGATGTTATGATGTGGACAGTGATCCAACAACTCACAGTATACTCCTGTGATTGGACTTGAAAATGCACCAATAACACAAGAATACACTGCGAGGCGGCAGACCTCAATATTTTTTGTAACACAAATCGAATCACTATGTATAAAATGGATACCTACACTTTCTCTAGAACGATTCCCTTGGCGTGAGATGCTCCACCGAAAGGATTGGCCTTCCAGCGTGTGCCCAAATGAGCCTTTTTGTAATCCTTATCAGCCCATCGCTGATCACGACGGTGGTTGACATGCTTGCGGGCAGTACGAAGACCTCTGGGTTTACCTAAAATGATAAGGTACCGATTAGTTACAACTCATTTAGGGCAGCGGCAAAGGCGGCACAAAATTGAGGTTAGGTCAGTATTTACAGTTTTTTGACACCAGAAGTATTAATTAATAAATGTGTCCAATTTGTATATTGAAGCGATTAGATGTGCATTTCTCACGTGTGTTTTGATACTACCGTTTTAGATTAATCAACTATAATTAACATTAACAAGAATGTTTTCTAAATATTAGTGAAATAATATTAAACGAACGGAATGCGCACAATAACAAAACGCAAAACATATTGCAAATGTAAGAATTATCAATATTTTGATCGGGACGTTTGTCTAGCATTGCCGATGATTGCAATTTTCATGGATTTTATTAATTTTACATGCGCCATTGAAATACGAGCATACTCGAAAACAGGGAAGGGCGACAGTAGCACAAATGTCACCATCGACAAGTAAGTCTGTTTTCACACAAAATTAACACAATTTACGCAGAATTTTGGACACACGCAACAAATGCACTTCACTACGATTAATTTCGCCGTTTTTATCGCTCAATATTAACTATTTACAAGTTAAATTTATAAAAATATCAGCTCACCCATCTTGTATGTGTACGACTTTACGACGTAACGGAAGTGAAAGAAAGAATATTAAAATCAATGGCGGCTACGCTGCAGTGGCAATGCCGACAATTGTTCGAAATTGTCGGAATGGATGTAGTGGTGTTGCCGCGCGCGTATGCATGCAAATGTGACATATTTTATTGAATTCACGCCCAGTCGATTAAGTTAGTTGTTGGAAAAATGATATTTGTATTTATAGATTTGTTTATAAATTTAATGATAAATATTTATATATCAATTATTGTAAAATGAGAATAAATTAATTCTGACACGATGAATAAAAAAATAGTTATTTGGTTGTTAGTTCGGTTAAATTAGTTAAATTCTTTCGAGGTTAATAAATGAAATTTAATAATTAATAATAATTAAGACCGATAGAAAAAATGGTTTTCAACTGTAAATATACGTACATTTAATTCTATTGTCTTAATAAACATATTTTTGTCGTTTCAATATGTTTAATATTATGTCCTAGTCAAGAATACTGTACATTAAATATTAAAGTCAGTATCACAGTAGTCGCATATGAGGTAATTGTACTTTTGCTTTATTTTATTTATTTATTTATTAATTATAGTTAGTTATTCCAGGTAAAATGGGTCGAGGTAAGACTTGTAACCCCACAGAACCCGCAGTACATATGAGAGACAGTAATAAGTGCAAGTATTGTGCGCGGGCGCCCACGAGGACGCATTTCTCACAGAAACAGTGTACATTGTGTAACATTGTAGCGATGAATCCAAATTGAATATGTTTGGATCTGATAAAAGGTTTATGTTTGCCGACCTTTAAATTCTGAATTGAGCCCAAAGTACAGCATTAAATGTGGTTATATAAAACCGTTCTATTACATTAAAAAAACGCCACCTGGATGGATTGGATAACGGTCCAAAGCATACTGCAAGCAGTGTAAAAAAATGGTTTATTGATGAAAAAGTAGATGTTATAGATTGGCCAGCGCAAAGTCCGGATCATAATCCCATTGAGAACCTATGGGCAGACGTGGAAATAGAATTAAAGAAAAGGGAAAGGGCAAGGCCGGAGAACTATTCCGCAACGTTATAGATATTTGGATTATCATACCAAAGAAGAGGTGCCAAGATTTGGTAAGCAGTGGTAAGCATTAAATACAATTAAAGGATATCCTACTAAATATAAAATTTTAAAATTATTTTATATCTCACCTGGTTTTCAATATATATTCTTTTTTTAATTATACTGGCAATATTTTTAATTTATTTGTATTAACTAAATCCACTTATTTATTTTTTTAAAATGGTGTTAATAATATAACTACCACTTTATGTAAAATTGTATATATA
>JANSTU010000004.1:161117-181011 GCA_027564075.1 Bolitophila hybrida
CATATAAATCAGACATGACATGTGATCAAGAATTAAGTGGTATACAATATGTATCTGACAGGGAAGGTAAATTCAACACGTGTGAGACACGTAAAATGAAAACTTCAAACATGCTCCCAAGAAAAATATATATATATATATACACGAAGCGGACGCGAGTTACAGCAGTATGTCTTGTCCATCGCGTCAAAGTATAATTGCTGCAAAGACCAATGTGGCTACGATAAGACAATTATCGGTTGCACGAATTTTGAGGAACACGATTTGAGGGGGACTCTGGTCCACATTGGTTGATCTTGACAGCGGATAAATGGCCGGTATTGAACTTCACACTACTGGGTAGGAAAAACGGATCCATTCCACTATTGCGCTGATTGCATGTACTAACAGTTTTCGTATTACTTTTTGCTTAAAGTCTCAACGTTACCTAGGCTGGCTCACTACTAATTATCAGTACTGTTATGGTTTGTGAACAATTACCCAAAAATACGACGATTTGGTCCCCTCTCTAATTTGGATCTGCGAAATGGGAAGAAGAGATTCAATGCTGTCGAAATCGAATCATTCACAGAAGAAAAATCATCGCTCCGCAGAGATAGACGACGTATATATGTTCAATAAAATATTTTGTACTTTTTATTTTCAATTTAATAGACAAGTTCTAAACTCTAAAAAACGGTTGTAATATTATCAATTTCCAAGAGATCTGAAAAAATCTCTTCGATTTTGGTACCAATTTTCTTAGCAACCTCCTGTTTTTCATTGAACGGGAGATGCATAAAGGACCACACAAGATCTCCATCCACAATGCACCGAGATGGATTCGAGCTAAGCCTTTTCTGCGACTTAATAGTGCTATGCATAGAAAAAGTTTGATATAATATTTAAAAAAAAAACAAAAATTTGTTTTGAGACGTACCGGTATGTTTTTGGATTAAGACCGCACAAATGTTCAAGGTGTGTAAGCAGAACATTCTGCAACATAAATAAACGCCTGTATGTTTTTTCTGGTAGTGGTAAACAGTAGCCAAGACCTCCGTCAAGTGTGGCTATAAACAAAAAATATATATACCACATTTATTAGTAAATATTAGAAAAGATTTACCGTAGAAAGTTGTATGTTTGTTGTCATACGGCGAGTTCCATTGTTTCGATACGTCATTACACTGTACTCTAAACATTGCGTTAACCTGTTGACCGACATGATAATCCGATTTCCTTAGTAAACGTTGCCCTATTATTTTTTTTAAAAAATACTTTAAAATATTTATATTTTTATAAACTTTTACCTCCAAAAGAGTCACGAGACTCTGGCTGGTACATAAATAATATAAGATTCTCAGAACAGTCCGAAGCGAGAAATCCTAATGTGGAATTGTCTACCATGTACTCAATATTCAGCACATTAAGCATGTGGTAGTCCCTGGAGACCAGTGATAATGTACGATACTCTTCCTGAAAATTTAAAAATATTATAAAACTCTCATTGGATGTCGCACACTGGATGCATTAACCATAACGGGTTTACACGAGTGGTCAGGTCATGCTAAAATGATGTGCTACTATTGGAGCTACTGTGTTTTTAACACTAACAACACATTCCCGATGGATATCTCTCTATGCACCGAGATTTATCTTGTTATTTTATATTCGGAATCGTGAATCATTAACGCCATCATCACTCATTGTTCTATACAGGGTGCGTGTGTATATGTTTATTGATGGCAATCAATAACCTATTTCAGAAATAGGCTATTAATAGCAAGAGGAACCTACTGATTTAAAGTGCTACATTCGAAAAACACTTCGGTCTGCCGAACGGGATAGAACCGGCGACCTGCCATAAGCCATGTCAACGCGTTAACCCACTCACCTATGGCTATTCTAAAACTGCCTTTTTTTTAAAAAAAAAACTATAAAAAACTTACTTGAAAACGAAGTAAACTAACGGATTTGTAAACATCCGCAACCAGGATAAGTGATTTAATCGAAACCATTTGATGTACATAAATGTTAGTATCAATAAAAGCAACACCTATTAGATCGTTGTCTTTAAGTTGCCATAGATAAATCTAGAATTCATATGATTAAATATATATTGTTGTGAATTTTTAAATGCGACATACCTTCTGACCAACTGCAGTTACTAAGAATCCCAAAACATGCGTAATGGCCGAGACAGGTCCCTTTTGTTCTTTAACGTAAACTTCTTTAAGTTTATATCTTGTGAGTGGCATACCTGGCTCTGGAACAACTACAACGATTTCGTAGATCAAAATCTGAAAATTAACAACTCATTTAATCATTAGACACTTTTGTGTGTTTTTAATGCTACTAACTCTTCCTCTTGATGTAATGTCTTCACTGTAATTGTAATTTGTACCAACGCACAGGTACTCTTTGAAACCAGACCTAAGAATTTATATATATACATATTAGATATAACATAACATGGAAATGACATTAGTTACCTGGTGCCTTCATAGGCCAACTGGACGTTCTTAAATGAAATTACATGCTCCCAGTCCTCCAACTCAATTGCAGTGTTCGGAATAACTTCCCAGGAACTGGGCGCAACCAGAACTACTTGAAATTTACTTATACTTGGACAAAGGAATCTGTGAAACAAAATTCGGTACAATAAACTAAAATAATAAATTTAGTATTATTTTACCTCTCGCCTCTATTCTCTTCGGTCAGCTCCTTGTCCTCACCATTAAAACGATAATATTTATTACTTATTTCTTCGGTATCAGTCACAACGCAATATACTTTGCACTCTTTGTGGTATGCAATGTAAGTCGGAGTACATCTTAAGGGAACTTTCCGCACAGGCCAATACGAGTCATATGTGAGATATGTTGGGAAAATTGCTATCTGCAGTTCAAAGTTCTGATCGAAGTAGATTACTCCATTTGGACAGTTGACATTATTGAACGGAGCTAAGCTATTCATGACCGTATTGCCGAAAAACTGGTGAGTACGCAATTCTCCTCGTGCCGTCAGTATAACAAAGTACGGTTTCAAACCACATATAATAATTCCATTGTGACCGGCTACGTTATCTAAATTATAAAAAAAATCAAAATTATGTTTAGTTAAAATTAGTTTAGTAATAATAATACCAAAATATCGGAATTTTCGCATATTTCTATCTGTAGAAGGTATTTCTTCTGACATGGATTCCGACGAAGGTTTCGGATTGGATACCAACATGCTATGGTTTATTTTCTTGAAACGTATCTTAAGATGACCTCTGGGATATTTAAATACCTAAATAACAACTATATTAGTATACAGTATCGAAAATAATATGAACATAAAATAGCACCCTGTAAACTAGAATTTCAGCATCTGTTCTGATAAATAGAACAGGCCTAGAGCCATGATTTCCCAGACCGACCATTAGAATTTCTTTGGGCAATATCTGGTTGTTGTGTGAATTATAACTTTGACCTGGATTGTCACCATGACTCAAATCATTATTTTGTTGTCCCAAAGAGAGGGGTACAAATTCCATGGAATCGGAAAGAACCTATATTAATAGAGAAAAAGTGTTAATACTTACAGATAAAATAATAGGACAATTTTACCTTATTTCCATTTGCAACGTTTGTGATAATATATACCAGTTTCATGTCTGGCATAAAGTAAATTTCTAGATTTCCATTGTCTCTAGCAACAGCTAACCAGTATGTAGGTTTACTGGGCTGTATTAATCGGCGCCACCAATCCGAATTCTTGACTTTCGATGGAATAACTAAGTCGACCATCTGTAGAAAAATAAATGTATATTCATAATATAGTTATATAAAATTATCTGATACTAACACTTGTCACTTTGAAAGCACTGCCACTTTCACCATACAAAAGATCTTCTTCATCTTCAATTTTCATGTTTGGCTCAGGTTTCATATAACCGAAACCACTGGACAGATACGAATTATGCTCAGAACTTTTTTCAGAATTAGTTTCCAATTTATGCGTGAACATTCCAGACGTATCTTTGTATGCACTCATTGCCACAACGGCCGGTGTCTGAAATTAGTTTATGTAGAATAAATCTTATTTAAGAAAAAAATTAAATGAACTTACACTGCTAATTGTGTTTTTATTTACGGCTAATCGTGGTGCTCCTTTGGTCTCCCGCAATGCTAATGTAATGACCTGGCCATTCTTTGTACATACACATACATACGGATCACTAATACTCACCGAGACCAGAGGACTTTCGATATCAATTTGAATATTCTGTAATAATCGAGTTCCCTGTAAGAGTCGAATACTTCGGCTCAACACCTGAGCAATAAATCTATTATTTCCAATATTCCCAACGTGTACAGTCGATTGGTTATTGCAGAATCCGGTATTTTCAATCTCATTGATTTCATCTCCTGTTTGTAGTACCATCGTCGCTAATCCTTGGGCCAGCACCATAAACGTGTGGTTACTGTTTTCTCTTATTGACTCATCAAAAACCGTCCATACATCCAAGCAGCCTGCAGCAAAAAAAAATATATATACTTTTTTGTATATAATGTATCATTTCAAATACCAGACAATCCAAAACTTGTTATAATCTGAGGTTTTATAGAATTTTGCAGAACGCATAGGGCACCGTTTTTTCCACGGCCACTAGAAGTAACAACCTCAAGGTCAGGCATAGTGCCAGCGTTATCAACGGTTTCAGGATCTTCATCATCTTCCGTTGATCGCTCTCCTACGGACATATGCCCAATAGGTGCAATATTTAAAATACTATCGCAAACCTTAAATGAACAAAAAAATAAAACATTTGAATTCATATTCAATTTTGTTCACCTCACCTCAAACGTAAAACTAGTGAGTTGCATTGAATTCTTTTGCCCGGATCCATACACCTCAAGTTCTTCTTCCTCCAATCGCTTTCGTGAATTTTCTGCATTTTATTTCATAACAATAATTACAAAAAATTGTTTAAATTAATGTATTTGCAAATTACCTTTCCCCTTTTCAGTCACTTCGTTGTCATCGATCGTAATAACGGTGTTTTGATCTTTTTCCGTGAATCGCAAGAGCAGTGAGTTACCTAGGCGTGAGCCCAGAAACAGATATTCTTCTGAACACACGCACATCTGAATAGTAAATCATATATAAATAACTATTAGATATAGATATTTTGAAATTCGCAAACATACACAGCTTGTAAGTACACTGGCGGCCGCCTTGCTGAAATGAAAATTTCGAACGCTTCGCATAGAGTCTGCACACAATGTGAGTACGTACAATTCACCACCTTTAAGCGACAGAACTAACTTATCGGAATCGATGAAAGAAAGTTGGGCTGCATCCAGACTAATGTTAACACCGTCTTGAGGACCTAAATATTTGTTAAAACACATAAGCATAATAATAATATATAATAATCTTTATAAGTATTTTTTACGTAATGGAAAACTTGTGCTGTGGTCTGATATGCTGTTAAGGCTCACTCCAAACGGAGGAACACTTTGATTGAGATAAATAAGTGCATTTATGGATACAACAAGACATCCGCCTGAAAATATACAACTAATTACAAACAATCCATTAATTATAGTTAATTTCTTTACCGATTGGTTTCTTGACAGGTAAGACTTGAACGCAATCAAAGGGAAGTGCGGCTACTGTCCAAATGATGGGATGTACGCGTTGCTGAATGTTTAAGGAAATTGCCACCATTGTGCAAGTGTCCGATCGTACTGCGATCCGCCTGCACAAAAAAATACAAAGTGTTAAAGTATAAATACTATAAATATATATTAGCATTCTCACCCTGGGAAAGTTCGTACTGGTTCATATACTATAAGTAAGGTTGGTTCATAGTATCCGTGTAAAAACTGGATGTCAATGATATTGTCTATCTTTTCGTCTAAATCTTTTAATGTTATGATGTAAGAAGCTAGTATTGGCGTTTTTGCAATCAATTGTACTGGTGTCTAAAGTTAATATAATAATAATACAAATATACAAATGGCGAAGAAAGAAAATATACCTTTTTCATGGGTTTTACATCCTGCAATTCAATTTCATCTAGCGTGTTATCCCTTCGAAATGGCAAAACAACAAGTTTTCGTCCATATACAACCATCACAGCACACCGATTGTCCGGATCTACACGAACCATAGGGATATGGTAATTACCTGTCCAACCACCCTGAAGTTAAACAAAAATTACTAAAATATTTTTTAATGAATATAAACTTTTTACCTTTATATCATCTTCTTCGAAGTAGTGCAATGACAGAGTCTTAAGTTCGAATGTATCAGGATCGTGCTGCACCACCGACAGCTTGGCATCTTTGAAACTTATGAGCAAAGCATCGCGTTGGGAACCAGACAACGATACGGACTGCAAGGACATTACGTTTCCGTATAATTGATACGTATTTAGACATTCCAATCTCATCTTTGGCGGTCGAATATCTGAAATACATTAATAACATTTAAAATAAAAATTTTACGAGTTATTGTAAACTTACCGCTGAACTTCTCTTTTGTATTAGGGTCGACATCCGGAATAATACGATACACTTTTAAAATATTTGCACCTGCTGTCACGATATTTTCTTCAAAATTATTGAAAAACCGACACGATATGGAAAACTCCACTCCGGTGGCCGGATGGGACTGTTTACAAATTGAAAACATTGTTTAGCCGCCGACAGAGTTCCTAAATAATTGAGGTTATGTATACATCAACATTTGAAGAATATATTTCTAAGGAATTAAAATACGATATTCCAATTTAACTAATCCAAGTCTAGTCGAAATAGTTTATTTAAATAAAGTTTTAGAAATATGTAATCAGAAGCTAGCAGTAGCAACAGTACCGAATTGCAACACAGAACACAATTAAAAATTATTATAAATACAAAATATCTGACCAAAATGTCATTGCATATTTTGTTTTATCAAATGAATCGTAAAATTCGAATAGTTTTTAAAAGTTCACAATAACAAAAATTGTAAAGTGATTATTCACAAAAGTACTTATACATTTTAAGTCCTCAATTTTATTTTTATTTTTTGTTTTATTACATTTTTTTGATTTATAATACTGTTTATTGGATATGTAAAACAATATTTGAGTCGAGTTTTAAAAACCGTTCATAAATTTGTCCGAAAACATGTTATATTCCAAAACTCTAGTATAAGGTCTAAATCATGTAACACTGGGTCTCCACGAGACTGTTATGACATAAAAAAGTCTCGTGGCAAATAGGCAAGACATAAATTATGTCTACGAAAATGTCCGGAATTGCCAATTTTATGTCTAGCGGTTTCAGTAAATAATATTTAAACAAACAATAAACAATAACACAGATAAAATTGTGCCCATTTACTGTTTTTATTGTTTTAATGATTTTTAATTCGTTTAATACGAGAATTGAGGCTAGAACTAAGGTTTTTTTGTCGGCCAATGTGTAAAATTGAATTATTATATATAATATATATTTTTAAAAGAATTTTGTTTTAAAAATGTCAAAAGTGAAAAATCTGTGTGCGCCATGTTGGACATTTTTTGACGTTTCTAGACATAAAATATGACCGCACCTAGAATTTATTTATGTCTCGTGGAGAAAAAGCGTTAGACAAATCATGCAACATACTTACCACAGTTATACTTTCGCATTGTGTAATTTTGAGTTGTATGTTTTTTGTTTGAATTCTGAAATATTCATATTTTCTTGATTTTGGTCTTACATGTCTTTTTTATTTTAAAAATTTGAGAAATTTCGCATCTTTTGTTTGTGTTTAAAATTGCTGTTATTTTGTCGATCTTTAATACATGGTTTTGTGTTATTAGATAACAATAAAGTTGAACTATGCTATTATGAGATTTTTTTGTGTTAATAAAAGAACATTAATACATAATTATTGATAACTAATATATTATACATTATATTAAATAAACAGCAAATGTACATTAAAATATGTTATCATCTCATTGGATCCTGCAATCAATTGTGGGACATAGGGCCAGTGTGCGATGTCGCACACCGGATTCATTGAACATAACTGGTTCACACGAGTGGTCAGGTCATGCAAATGTGCTGTTTGTGCTGTGCTACTTCTATTGGAGCTACTGTGCTCTAACACTAACAACACATCCCCGATGGTTAGAAGTCTTATTTTACCCTGACGCGACTCGTAACTACTTTGAAGGACAAATGCGCATATTTTTGAGATATCTCCATGCAGCGAGATCTATCTTGCTATTTATATTCAGAATCGTGAATCATCAACGCCATCATACACGTATTGTTCTATACAGGGTGCGTTTGTATATGTTAATTGATGGCATTAATGTTCCGTTATTCCAAATCAATAACCTATTTCAGAAATAGACTATTAATAGCAAGAGGAACCTACTGATATAAAGTGCTACATTCGAAAAAAAACTTCGGATTGAACCGGCGACCTCCCAATGCCAGGCCAACGCGTTAACTCACTCGGATATGGCAATGGTTTAAAAAAATCTGGAAATTATGTTATAATAGAGTGAATAATCGTTATTATTACAAAAATATATGTAAGCACACACACCTTTACGATACACAGCCCTTATATATTTTTATACACACTCACAATATATCAATCGATAATTCAATAAAAAGAGATAAATAAAAAAAAACCCTTAAGAGAAGATAGGAGCAAAAAGGTATTTTTGTTGTATTTGTGGTATGTAGTAGATATTTAAGGGGGGAATATTTTCCCTCATTAAAAACATATATATTTAGTGTCGGGGGTTAAAATTGATTTAATATAATTTAACGAGACAGACTTTATCCTAAAATTCGGTGCAATCATGATTGAAATTTCGAAATTGCAAAGTAATTAAAATCTATTAAAATATACAAAACAAATTTTAAGAAATTTTAGCAATTTAATTACATTGATAAAGTTCAATCCCGGCCGGCAGACCGAAGTGTTATTCGAATGTAGCACTTTAAATCAGTAGGTTTCTCTTGCTAGTAATAGCCTATTTCTGAAATAGGTTATTGGTTAGGAATAAAAGAACATTAATGTCATCAACAAACATATACACACGCAACCTGTATAGAACAATAAGTGTATGATGGTGTTGATGATTCACGATTCAGAATATAAAATAGCAAGATAGATCTCGGTGCATATAGATATCTCAAAAATATGCGCATTCTGGCCCTCTGTCCCACAAGGGATTACAGGATCCAATGATGAATAAGAACATTATAAATGTAATTTAAAAAATGCCAACAAAATGATGGCCAATTTAGTATAATTTATAATACATAGTTTTTGCTTTCTAACTATTTTTGTAATACTTTTATAAAGATAATTCATTTTTAAAACAAATAATTAAAAACCAAAAACCCAATTTGAAATAAAAGTCTTCTATTCAGCTATTACCCATTCGACATACAATTGCATCACCATATCTCCTTCATAATCGATCGTAGTTTGTCGTATTGCTGTCAACAAACGTCAATTTTTACATGTCAATTGAGCAAGATCTGGATAGCGAATAACATCTCTAGGAAAGTTTGGAGAGTGATTTACCATCTTTTCATCACTCAAACGAGTCATTTAACACCATGGCAGACTCTGAGCAAGCGCCTGAACAACAGCAAATCGAGCAGGCACCCGTGGAAGAAGCCCCTCAGCCGCCGAAGGAAATAATCGGTAATTTGAGACTCATGTAGTACACCGAAAGAAAATGCCGGTCAGCCATTTTGTATTCGTTTTCATTTTCATTCCATTCAATAATCCTTATTTGAATCGATTGAATGTTGCACTAAAACTATTATATATATATATGAATTTAACAAGAATTTTGAAACTAGATTGGTTTGGCTAGACAATTTTTTTGTTTACTAATTTTGTAGGTTAGTCACCAGTAAACTGATTATCATAAGGAAGCCACGTGAAAATATCAGTTTTTATAAAATAAAAAAATGCCAAAATGCTTTAATTCAGATGATTTGCTAAAAAGTAATAATTGAATCATAATATACCAAATGGAATTGTGTATACATTTTCGAATAGTCCGGTTATTGAACCGCATCTAACACGCTAAACCATTTCATGTATCACACACACACATGCAAGCACGCATGGCGAGAACTCAACTCTTTAGTGGGGGTTATTCTGGTCGAACTTTTTCGATTCCGCTTTAGTTTTAATTTCAAACGCAATTTTTATATACTATATTTTGTTAACCATATATTCTGATTTGAGTCTATAAATTGATTTGTAAGTTAGAACGTGAATTGTTGTTGTTACAAACATATTTTTAGCTTATATTTATCATTTTATCTTTAAAAAATATTATGTGTAAAAAGTACGTTTTAAGAACACTAAAACGGTATCTGAAATGGTCGATCAGAATAACACCCTATAAGTATGTAAATGAATCGTGAATATGTTTTATAAAGAAATTATGATGTATGCATCCGAATTTTTTTAGTTGAATACCTTAAAAGGATGCTATTGAAAGTGCAATCTAATACGCCATTTGTAAAATTACGTCATAAAATTAGAAATCGCAGTCCTACAAAACATTTTATTCAAAGCGTATCAATCTTGCCTTCATCTATTTATAGAATTTAGGTAGATAATAGTGAATTTGGGAAATGCGATATTTTTTATAGTGTTTTGAGTACATTGATCCGTAAAATTAAACACATTTTTGTTTGATTATTAAAAATAATAATTAGATTAAAAACTTGCAGCCACTAAGGTTTCCGGCACGGTGAAATGGTTCAACGTGAAGAGCGGATACGGTTTCATAAATCGCAGAGATACACAGGAAGATGTATTCGTACATCAGACAGCGATTGCAAAGAACAACCCAAAGAAGGCAGTTCGTTCCGTTGGCGATGGCGAAGAAGTTGAATTCGACGTTGTCATTGGCGAAAAAGGTAACGAGGCAGCCAATGTAACGGGACCAGAAGGGGAACCCGTTCGTGGTAGTCCGTACGCAGCCGACAAACGTCGTGGCTTCCGATTGTGGCGTCAGCGATCAAAGCGTCGCAGTGGTGGTCCACGTGGAGGTAATTATATTGATTTAATTAGATCTGTCTAAATTAAATGTTAAATATGAATATTATATATAACAGAGGGCGAAGAGGGAACTGATGGCGGCGAAGGCGAAGTCGGTATCGAAGAGAGTGGTCAGGTTGAACGTCAACAGAGACAACCTCGTCGATTCCCTCCTCGTGGTCGCGGTCGTGGTTTCAATAACGGCTATGGTTACAATGACGGACGTCCACGTCAACATCACGACACTACTGGCGGTGGTGATGGTGAAGGTGGCCAAGAAAGTAGCGGCGAGGAAAATGGACGTTCTGGGGCACAGCGTGGACGTGGTGGACCCAGACGATTCTTTCGCCGTAACTTCCGTGGCACCGGTGGACGTGGTGGTGCTGGTGGTGGCGGTGGCGTAGGACGTCGTCCTCGTGAGGAAAACGATGGTAGAGCACCTCAGGAGAACGGTGAGGAAGGAATTGTCAATCAAGGCCCTCCCAGAGGACAAAGACGTGGAGGCAATCCTCGTTACCGTCGCCCACTCCGCAGGAAGCCCAGTGAAGGAAGCGGAGCTAACGGTGTTGAGCAGGTTAATTTCGATACATAATCTAATAATAATTATTATTAATAATATTTTTTATAATTTTCTATTTAGGACGGAGGACATCAAGTTCAAAATACCACCACCGAAAGCTCTGCTTAGGGTAACTTAATAATGAGTATTATTTTATTTGAATCCAACCATAATATTTACATCAAATAAATACACATATTAAAATAGTCGAAAGATGCTGCAGCTCTTTAACAACTTATAATAAGAAACAAACACACAGCCACACTTAATAAACAACAACAACAAATTTATACTTATATACAAAATACGATGAGTGTATATGTAATGAAAAATGCATCCAGAATGTGATAAATATTAGGTGTTGGTTCAAGAGAACTGACAGCTCGGAATCAACACTATATTCTTTAACATGACTGGACCATTTTCCGGCTCAGCAACGCTCGACAAAGGTTACGCCAACTTGAAAAGTAAAGTAAAAAAACACCTTTATTTAAAACATCGACCACAAAATCATACGGTACATTTTAAGTATGAAAAATTACATTTCTAAAAATTATCAGTTTGCGAAACCTTGTCAATTCGATTTTCTTTCGTTTTATAGAACTATGGTTTTATTTTATCTATAACCAAACAAGAACATTTATGATATGTTTTTTTATTATATTAGAATGGTTGGTCTGAAAGCAACAACAATAATAACGTAAACATGGAACAGATCTATCTTGTCAAATAATTCTGATGAATTCACTCTGTGAATTGAAACTTTGGTTTGTTCGTTATACGTGTTTTCGGAAAGACCTTTCAAGATTAAACCATATTATAATCACCCTAACAACAACACCCCTGTGTACTTCCAATGCTCAAAATGTTGGACTTTTATCAATTTCTTAATAGTGTCACAATAAGTATGTATGTTTTTTTAAACAACGAGTAAACAAGAACAAAACAAACATAAAATCTGGAACAAATCACGGTGAGATTATCGTACGTTTAATATTTGACAAACAAACACATACACTCAAAACTTGTATTGCAATTTGTTTTATTAATTGTTTCTGTTGGAACTCGTTTCGACGCCTCAATTAATATATTTATTCAAACATTTTTTGAAAATGTATCCTGTAAAATTGATGATTAGTATATATCTATTGTATATTTTTTTTGTTGTACAATTTTTGTATGTTTTTTTGCATATAAATACTATAATTTGGATTTTTCAATCGTAACTTATAGATTTGAATCTCTGCTAAATGTTATATACAAATATTATACACAATTTATACAAAGAAACATTTTTATAAATAAAAAGTTATATTTTATTATATATCAGGACAAAATAAAGCATTTTGAGACTTGGACAATGGCGCTGCATTTTATTTTGTATGAAACGTTTTTAGGGGAAAAGATATTGTTTAGCTTTTGATTTTTTCTTTAATTGGGTTAATTTTGAGGTCAACAAAAAACCTAATGTATAAATCAAAGCTTTAAATTGTCATATTTTTTTCACGGCTTATTTCTGATTTAACATTTTTGGAATGATTTATAATACTTAATACCTTTTTTAATCAAATATTTATATGAACAAATTATTTGATATAATTCATATAATATAAATATATAACGAAAAAACCTATATAGTTTCGTGATAATTGAGAAAACGTGTTTAAATAATTATATGAACTAATCATCTGCAACATTACCGAAAAATCTAAATATCGTATTATACCTACAAATATGTTCTTTTATTATTAATTAAATTTTTTTTTAGGTAAATGTATATAGTTGTCGAGATATTTAGGAAACAATAATTTAAGACGTTTTTCCTTTTCTTTATTTATAATTAGTCATGTCTTAAGTAAGTTTATGACGTTTTTCCTTGTTATACATTGTATTTAGTAATTATTTACATTGATTTAAGGCGGTTTTCCAGAAAATAATATGGCATTTACAAATTTGGGAAAACGCTTTAATTGGTTCTAAGACACGGTAAAGATATATTATCTTTCACCATATTCAAATATATATAAAACGTCTTAATTCGATTTAAGACATTTTTCAAACAGAATTAGGCATGACTCTCGGTCGCCAACCGTCGGCTATTGCAGATGTGTTTTTATGTGTGCGCAAACCGAATTGTGTTTATTACCAGGTAAGCAATGTAGCACGGTGGTGAATTTAATAGTTAACGGCAGCGTGCCCAGTTCCAGTTAGCGCGGATTTCTGGTTGCCGTATCTGAGTGTTTCTTATTTCGGTAAAGATACTCAGGCAGCTTGTTTATAGGCACTTTGAGCCTCACACGTAATGCAGTATGTCGAAGTCTAATAACCTGTTCTGCCAAAATATTATATTAACTAATCACCAGTAGCGTTTTAGAGCATTTCTAGTGAAGCTAAACCGAATATTTGTTAAGGATCATGTATTCAAGATTGACAAAATACAATAGAAAAGTTAGAAGTAAAACAGTTTTCCAGTTTTAATTATTTTTTCTATCTGATGAAAATTTCAATTACATATTTCAAACAAACACGAGCTCAGTTTGAAATATGTTATTTAATCTTAAGGGCGGGATAGGGTATGTTCAGGCATATTTTTGAGGATTTTTCTAGGCAATATAAATAAAGATAATCTATTAAAAAAAATTCTACATAATAGTGGTACATTTCAAGAAAATTCTGTTAAATTTGAATGAAAAAAAATTATTAATCAAGTTATTGGCAAGGTATCTCCGGAGGTGTCTCGAAAAAAACTTGATTGGCCGTGCACACGATTTCTCAAAGTAGGATCATCTGAAACCAACAATTCCAAAGGAATTCGACTTTCAAATTTTTGGCGTCACTATTTGTTTTTGACATAAGCTGCGATTTTTACAATAATAGTAGCGGTGCCACTAACAGAACCCACACGAATTTCCGAACGAATGTGAATTAAAACGGAGACAAACTCTAAGCGTCTTCGGCTACTGCTCGGCATGGCATAAAATAACCGACTGGAGTATATTTCCATGCACAGAATATACAGGACGCTACCTGAATGTATACAACGGATACGCTAACGCTCGTTTTATGGCAAAACAACCAGCTCAAGTTGAGAAGCAGCAAGACAAACTTGCTAAATATTAAAATCATAAAAAAACAAATTGATGCTTTATATTTGAACTTCGACATTTTTAAAATCTATTCCATTTTCAAGCATAAGCACAGTATCACAACTAAGATCACGTATTTGACTACCAAATGGCAGCGTTTTTATGTTTTAAATTTGAACTGAAATTTGATGATGAATACATTGACGTCATTCACCTACTTACAAGAATAAAAAATACCCTTGGTACCGAAGTAACTACATTTTAATCGACTTCCTTCCTCGATCATATTTTTTAGATTACCTTGGTAGAGCAAATGATGGTAATTAATGGAGCAATATTTTTCACGATTTCAGCCATTTCGGCCTTTTCACACTTTTTTTTAACTTTGACCGATGGATTTGTATATTATAATATAGAAATTGAATTTAAATAAAATAAAATTTTCAATGGCATTTCCATTTTTCAAATAAAAATGACGGTATTTTATTTTACTAATAATGGACCAACACAGCTGCCTTACGATTTTAAAGTTAAACAATAAGAGAATATCTTTCAAAATTATTAAAGGAAATAAAATTCTAGGATAGAAATGGCGCAAATTTTGGAATTCTGTAAAAGGTGTTAAAGAGTGTTTGGTATCAAATTAAATATATATCGTCTAATATATGTGAAATAGGTACAATAAAATTCAAATATAAAAGGTAAAAAACTTGGCGAATACGAAGAAAACATTTTAGCCTCTACCATATTTATCTTTGCTTAATTCTCAACGATGGTGTTGGTCACAAGGTATCAGCCAACCTTACCTAGACATTTTGTAAGGTTTTTCCTTATGCTATATTCAGAAAGGTGCTGTGCATAGAGTAAAAAAAACTACTTTTGGCGTGGCTTTTGTGATTTTATTTAAATTTAAACTTAACGCCTTATGCATAATTTTTACTGGCTGTTGGTCGAGATGCCTCGTTTGTATAATATTAAAACGACCGTGGTTGACGGATCATTTGTAACTTAAAGGATGCTCATTCATCACCTAAATAAACTAAGTTTTAAAAAGACTTATTTTCTGTTTTATATTTAAAATATTTTAAATCTAGATTCTAGATATTTTTTAAGGTCTTTATTTTAATGTAGGCTTTCAGGTTGTTTCGGCTCGCACAGATTTTAAGTATGTTGTTGTTTTGGTGTTTTATTTTGAGTATTTTTTTAACGGTTCTTTGTTTTATTTTGCATCGTTAATTTCTTTTCTTTTTACATTATTTATTGTTGGAAAATTGAATAGTAGGTAGCATTTATGTGTTTTCTTATATTGTTTATACTACCGTTATGTGTAGTCTTTGTTCGCCCGTGTCCCTAAAATTGTACGGCTTTATCTTCAATAGTTAATGTTCAACACCTCTTCCCTTCTCTAGAAAACAAAAATGTATTATGAAAAATAAAAACAATGGAATAAAATATAAAAAACAGGATTTATTTTGAAACTCGGGATTTTGAAACACGCGATTTTATAGGTAATCCAAGGTAAATAATTGGCGCCCACAGTCGTACAATTTTCCGCTAAGAGTTGTAATGATTTGTTATATCGATGAAAATTATAATAATTAAATAATTATAATATATAAACTTTTCTTTCGAGGCTAACCATTTTTTTTATTATATAAACTTTTTTTTTGTTTTAGTATGAATGAATATTTATTTTATCATTTGTCTTCAGTTACGGAAGACTTTTTTTTGTACATTTTCAATATACATATATATTAATTAAAAAACAATGCGAGTGGGTGGAATTTCTAGAAATTCCTCCTGTGGTCCCCATTTTTCTTTCTTTCATTATATTTAAAGTTCTAACTTCTGTAACTTTCCAACGACTTCGCCTTATATTATATTTAAGTTCTCTCAAAATGCCAATAGTGATCTTAAACTTTTCAATATAAACAAAAAAACTTCATTTATTTTATTGTAAATTTTTATTTGTTTTATAAGGAACTCGAAATATATTGTGTATTTTTTAGTAATAATTAACCAGCGAAATAGATCCTGAAAAATTAAAAAAAACATCATTTGAAACAAAATAGAAGCAATCAAGACTAAATATATTATGCGTAGCATTTTTTTATCAGTGTGTGGGTTAACATCTGGAAACTTTTTGCGTGGTTTCAATAACTGAAAAATACAGCTATATCGACTATTGCAAAATGCATCAGTCTCGTCATCGGATCATCATTTTATTAAAAAATACATAACTCTTTATTGTTGAAAAATATCTTACCTTATTATTAAGATAATACTCAAAAGAAGAAAACCAAATTCAAAACGTTCAAACATCATCTGAAAATAAAATAAGATATTTAGAACACATTATTCAAAAATTAAACATTTTTATTTACAGATGATATTCAGTAGGTCGATTATCATCTGGAAGCATACATTAAACGCATAAGATTGAAAAATACAATTAAATTTGTTTAAACAATGCATCAGTCTCGTCATCGTCTCATCATTTTGGCAATATACACTTTGTGATTTGAATATTGCTTACCTTAATTTTGATTATGTTGTACGTCAAAAACATGGACATTCTGAAAAAGTAAAAAAAAAACATTTAAAATACGTTGAAAAAAGGATAGTAAAAATTTTCTCTGATAATATTCAGTGGGTGGGTAACATCTTGAAGCCTATTTTAAACTCATAAGATTGAAAAATACAATCAAATTTGCAGAAAATGTGCATCAGTCTCGTCATCGTCTCATCATAATTATTATATTTAGTATAGATTTTAGAAAATGTAACTACTTTAGATAATTGTATAAACAAATATTACCTTTAAATCAATATGAAGTAGGTTCCCAATAATTGTCAAATCTTATTGCATTTCTGTTAAAATAGAATATATTAGTATAATTGTATTCATTCTTACTTACCTTATTTTCAGCCTCCATATTCAGGTTAAATATCTATCTAAAAAAAATATACAACCTACCATATTCTATCGGCTATTATACATATATACAAAAAAAAAATTTAGGCGGAAACCAATTTTCTTTAATAAACCTCCTTAAATGTAGTGCATTACAACTCGAGTTTTACTTAAGTGGAATAAATCGGGAGCTGTGGGTGGCACCAATACCGGGCCTACCGTGCTTAACGGGTTTGTAAGAAAGAGAGAATTCTCCCAAGTAGTGTCCAATCATCTCTGGCTTAACTTCCACCTGAAATTATTAAAAATTATTAGCATATTAAACGAACAAAAATAATCGATAATATATATAAATTGTATAATTAAATCAGATATTGGGTTATCATCTGGAAACGATTTGTTGTCCATGGTCGCTGAAAGATACAGTTCCCGAGGTATTAACAAACGTATCAGTCTCGTCATCGTCTCATCATATAAGATTAAATCACACAACAAAATAAATCATTATATACCTGGTTGAAGGTTTTTCCGTTGTAAACTCCAATGATGGATCCGACCATTTCTGGAACGACAATCATGTTACGCAGATGAGACTTAACGATAGCAGGTTTCTCATTTGGTGGAGCCTCCTTCTTTGCCTTACGCAGCTTCTTGATCAGAGCCATTGGCTTGCGCTTAAGACCGCGAGAAAAACGCCTGCGGGCACGGCTGTGCATAAGCTCAACTAATTGGTCACTAAACAAACATAAAATCCTCTTTAATATGCGGCTCAATTTAACCTAATTTTTGTGTGAAAAAACTTACTTGGGCATATCCAAAAGCTGGTCCAAGTCAACACCACGGTAGGTGAACTTACGGAACGCACGCTTCTTCTTAAGGGAATCGTCTACCTGGAACAAAACATAATATCAATACACTGGCCGGAGAAAATGTGGGCAAAATTGAAAAATCAGTTTTTCTTAGGATTTCAGAAACAAATTCACAGTAAAACAAATTATGAGAAATAGAACTGAGCATTTTCATTTAATTGCATAAATAAAACTACGCATTTAATGAAGGATGGTATAGATTTTTGAAGATTTTGTAAAAATTCTTTACCTCAGCCATGTTTACTCTGTATTCGCTAAACACAAAAAGAATGTACGTCACTCGTGTCAAAATAACGATGCCATTTTTTTGGTATATCGATATCGTTATCGATATTTTTTCGGGCTAAATGTCTGCATTGCCGACAATTATAAAAAACCCAGTCGTTGATAATTGTCAAATAGTCTATACATTTTTAGATATTTCTTTATTTTTTTATTTGTTTGGGTTGTTGTAGATTTCATTCGCTGTGGAAATAATTTTGTGTGTTTGTAATTTTATGTGAATTTTAATTCATAGGTTTTCTTATGTGGTTATTATAATTTGTGGATGTATTACATATTTAAGTTCAGAAGAAAAGATAAATTTTCTGTTTATATTACAATAATTGTTTTTGTTTAAGTTTAGCAGTTTTGGTGTTATATACTTGCAGCCTGCCGTAGTTCATCCAGTATTAGCAATTCTTGAAAAAATCATTAAGTACTGTGGCTACGTAATTAGCTCTTAATAGAAGGTGATTTTGAGTGTTTGCTAGCAATAACAAACCAATAATATAATCAATTTCTGTATATTTCTTATCAATAACTGTTAAAACTGATGAATGTTGAATGTTGAAAAACGATTTATTACTTACAAAATATTATTAAATACAAAACATATACATGCATACATACTAGTGGTGATAAATGATCTCCAATTATCAACCATACCAATGAAGAAAGAATTTTATAAATAAATCATAATATTTTGACAATCCATTGCCACAGTATACATGCACAAAGTATAACCGCCATCGGAGTTAGCGTACTGTAATTTACCGCACATTTTATGCTTCAGAGATGTTTACAAAATATATACTCGTTATACTAGCGAAGTGCGAATAGTAACTATATGTTACTTTATACTCAATTTACTCTAATCTACCAAAGTAATGAGTATTCTCATCTCATAGGTCCCTTTAATCCCTTGTCTCATTCTCATTGTATCCTGTAATCCCTTGTGGGACATATGGCCAGTGTGGAAATGTGAATGCCGTAAAACGTGTGAACATTACGGGTTCACACGACTGTTCAGTCAGGACATGTTAATGTGCTGTTTTGAGCTGAGCAGTCTTATACAGGGTGTTTGTTTTTTTTAGAGGTTAGGTTTTCAAGACGGCACTACTTTTTTCGTAGATGGTCTTTTTGACAGCTTTCACTTGAT
>JANSTU010000004.1:201603-212800 GCA_027564075.1 Bolitophila hybrida
CGTTTTCACAATTGAACGATCGTTTTCAATGAACAGTGTCACCACCTCAGCACGTTCTTTTGGTGTTAGGTTATTCAAGACTAAAATTGTACTGAACTGACGTTTCCAAAACGTATCTACACAAGACAATCGGTTCTCAAATGTCAAAGTTATTCAATGTTTCTATACCGAAGCTCGAGATGGCGCGCACTGTATATATAGCATATTTTATTTATTACTGTTTTTTTGATAAACCTTTTACGCCCTCTTACCCCAAATAAATTTTGTGTTTTCTGGTAGAAATGCGATAATTTATCGTCGGCTGACAGCTCGGGTGTTAAGTAGGTATAATCCATACATCTTTACATAATTTTGTGTCGGCCCTGCAGCCATATATACAAAAAAAAATACTAAAACAAAACAAAAAGGTTTAATTCTCCTCAAATTATAGCAATTGAAACAAAAAAAATTAAAACATAATCCAAAGGGATACACTGCTCTAAGCTACTTTTTACTCTAAATATCGCTTCCGACCAGAATGGAACGAATTCACTCATCTTGAATGTGGCACATACCTTGGCATTGATAGTCTCCTACGTGTATTGATCTCCAAAAAATCAAAACATCTTCAACATAAATGGCTACAATTAACTTTTCCTTCGATAAAATATTATACATAGTTCGAGTTTCGATTTGATCATCCCAAAACGCTAAGTCCAACTTCCGCTTTCATTGTCGTCCCGCCTGTTTTAGGCCGCACATGGCTCGTTTTAATTTACACACGAGCTCAGATCCATCATCGTAATGCTTCGGCTGTTCAATGTTGATCTCGTCCAAGTCGGCATCCATTTGAAAGTTCACCATTCGATGGCAGGCAGCAAACGTAATCAGGTTTCGAATGGACTGATATCTCACCACCAGCGAGTAAGTCTCCAGGTGACAATTTGATTTTGCGCATGGCCTTCCATTCCACATAAATCCAATGTCGCCGAATGCCAATGCTTACATTTATATATTATTAATAAAACACGAACGAAGCTATTTATTGTAAAATAACATTGTCTGTATTTGTTGATCTCTACAAATAGAGAAAATGTTTTTTTACAATAAATAGCTTTGTTCGTTTTTTAATAAAATACATGTAAGCATTGGCTAAATTTTGCAGATTTAAGCATTAATGTCTGTTTATATTTATTGCTGTTTATGTTTAATGTGGATTTTGGTTTAATGTTTTTTGAAAATAAAAATGTGTTTATCGAGTCACAGACCGATTTGTTTAAAGTAAAAACATTCAATAAATCATGGAAGTGTATGGCTCGCCGCTTATTGAAATATAATTAGCTTCCAATTCCAGTAGTACTTGTGGAATCCAACACAAGTTTTTTTTAAACATACACATCGCAGAAAGGCCTAACTAATTATTCATATAAATACTAAAATAAAATAAAAACATAAGATTCTCTTCAATACGATCATTTGTAAGCAATATCGATTTCCTCATGTCCAAAAATGAAGAAATAGAATAAAACTAAAAAACAAAATATTGTTTTTTCCATAACCATCGAAATAAATATATTTTTATTATTATTATTATTCCTTCCTAAGTTGATATGGAAATTCAAAATTATAATAGTTAATCTCTTTAATATCCATTCAAATAGCCCAGCGTGAGCCCAACGCAGGTGTTCGCTGGATGCACCACCACGTTCAAAATTTTCGAATAGATGACCCACAAATATCGATCTAAAAACGAGGTCACTCGACCGAATGTTATTTTCATTCTATTTTCTTCTCGTGCGCCACAGAAACAACAACAAACGAAGAGAAAAATGAACTATATTTACGATATGCGCCTAGAACTAGCGTATACATACTTATAGGACTCGATACGCTTCGCTGCAAAAGAACATAAATAAAAAAAAAAACTTTAAAGTCCGCGGGCGATCGTGTAACAACACACCGTGCGTGCACGTTTTTGTATATAATATGTACATACATTATTACGTAACTATATATATATATATACAAATGCCCGTGATAAAAATAGCGCTGGCGCGTTGCGAGGATCTATCGATGGAAACCCGAAAAACACAAGAAAAATCTTTGCGTTATTATCGTCCGCACGCATATAACATAACAGTATCGTCGGCCATACAGAAATGCGAGCGTGGGAGGTGGTGTTCATGTGTGAGTATGTGTATTTGTGTGTTACGTAGTTTACTGCGATGATCGGACGACTCGTTCACATAAATGGAAAATCGTGTAGGAGCATACGCGATTTTCACGCACTGAAAATTCTTATTTTATGATGAAGCAAATTTTGATTATTGTTTACATTTTTGGGAATGTGCTTGAGAAACGTCAAAGGCGGAGGTAGATGCACGCACGCACACACAGACAAATATGCGTGTTTACATTTAGTTTCTTCTGTGGGATATGCGTAAGATGGAAAATTGCATTGCACTGTTGCCATCGCAGCGATGAGGTGTTATCTAATTGACCTGTCTTTCGATTTCTAAAAACACAGTTTTTGTATTTCTTGAAAAAATAAATTAGTAGATCTACTAATACTTAATAATTTTCATTTAGATCGAAAATAATACTAAAAGCATATTTCCGTGTGTGCCAAGGAAATACGTTTTCAAATCTCATGAACCATATCGATTTCTCTGTCAATAATAACACTCTAATGACTAGAAGTATTTAAGTGCATATAAATAAAGTTTTATTCGGGGATATGGAAAACATACGGTAAACGCGTGCACTAAGAAAACAAAACAAGGAGCTATAGATCGGACCGACAAACTCTCGAACACACACAAAATGTTGTATATGGAAATCTTTCGTTGATTCGAAAACAAAAATATGCGATCAAAAAACATTCAAATTGATTTTCATAAGTGATAAGAAATGTATCTTTTATCAACCAGATCGTGAAAAGAGATCACTCGTACACGGCATTCCAATTTAAGACAACAACATGATGGAAATCTTATCTTGCTTACGCTGTGCCGCGCCGTTGCTGGCCGAGCGATTTGTTGTTGTGGTTTTCTTCAAATATTTTTTTTTAGAAAACGATGCGCGAGAAAAACTAATTTTGTAAGAATCGTTGCGTGAGCGCCGCTCCGAGCTCGAGCTCGTCTTTTGTTTGGAAGTATTTCGGATGTTGTCGGAACAACGATCGGGCCAAGATGTTTACTTTGTATGTTGCGTTAGATTGGGGGAAAAAGTAGTTGCGCCTCGATTTTGATTAGAATATTAAAAAAAAAACAATGAAAATAAAAATTAGTAAATATTAAGGATTTTATATGCCGGTATGCGGAAATAAAACGGAAATGTGTATATTATTTATTTTGCTAGAGAATGCGTTGAGTTAAGGATGAATACTTGATTAAATGTGTTAAATAAATTTATTAAAAAATCTTCAATAAAAGCAAATAATTTATAAAATAAAAAAATAAATAAAAATATTAAATTAAAAATATAAATTTGTTTTAATCAAAACAATACACTTTACATACCCTCTACCCCACACGGTTGATGGTCCCACAATCCCAAATATAATGGAATTCTGAGAAATGTTTAAATTTGTTTTATTTATTGGTTTTATTAAGCCATATTCAAAAAGGTGTCTGCCACATCCGTTGTTTTCAAGGATTGTTTGAATAAACCATATTTTATGTTATTATTTCGTTTGACTTTGTGACGCCATCTGGAGTAGTTTTTCGTACACTTTAGACACAATTGTTGTTTTTCTTTTACAAATTGGCCTAAAAATAAAATTTATTTTCCTTTTACAGATATGCTGGTGCTGGTCTAAAATTCTAAGGTTGTTCATTGTTTTCCAAATTTGTTTTTAATGTTATTCGTTATATAGGTCATATATCCAGGGCAAGGATAAAGATTGTATAATATGAAAAACTCTTCAGTATAATCTGGAGTATAATGGCAGATTTAGAATCCGGCAATAATTTCCTATTTTATTTATTTTTAGACTTGCAGCCCAATAAACCATCATTTTGACGATTGTTTTCTATAAATACATATTCAAATTTGATGTCATTAGAGTACTATTCAAGGTCGCACTGTTTTTGTGCCGTTTTTCCTTTTTTTAACTTAAACTGTCAATATGCCTTAAGTAACGTGACAACTTTTTGTCAAAATTCGACTTCATTCATTAAGATAGTCTAGGGCGATAAATTCATTCCAACGCTATGGCGCCGCCTATGTGCAATCCTACGGACTATACATCCGATGGTTATTATTTCCACAGACCTCAAAAAGATACTACTCTTAACCATTAATTTGTTTACGTCTCTACCTCTTGCATATAATTATACCAATTTTAGACCACTTCCACCTAAAAATGTTTTAAGGAAAGTATATTGAGGCAGTTACACCTTTTTTATTAAAGTAATTCGGGTAATTGTTTTACGGAAAAGTCATTTCGTGAAATTAAAAAAAAAACTTTCAATTATTTAAATTAATCTAAATAAAAAACATTTAACAGAAAAAGAACACAAACGTCAAACAATATTTTTATTAAAACTATCAGTTAGGTTTCAGTCCAATTATTAAAGCTAAAAAACATATTAAATCCACTAGCAAGTTAAGATAAAAAGTAAAAAGAGCTTTTAATATTTTTATTATAAAAAAATATTTTATGTTATGTTTGTGCCATTTTTTAAAAGATAACCTTTATCAAAATATAAATATATAAAAAAAGTTTATCGTGTTGATTTTTAAGTAAAAGTAACACAAACGAATCACCAAATGGTGCCCTATTTCCCGAATAGAGATTACAGGATCTAATATTTATAAACAACAATTTCTTATAGTTTTTTTTAGTTTACGTTCATCCTAAAGTCAAAAAAGGCACATTTATAAAAAAGTAATATATAAAAGGGTTGATGTCTTTACAACTGCAAAAGAAAAAAAAGTGAAACTTTCTCAATTTTTTTTATTTCTAATCATGTTTTAATTCCGTTTTCTTGAATTGTATTACAATAGAAAACATAATTATTAAAAATACTGAAAATGCGTATCCTTTTTTAATTGTCAAACTAAATTTATTTATTTCTAACAAAATGTTCGATATTGATGTAACTGCACATTATTTTACTTTGGAACGAAGTTCAATTAAAAAGAGTTAGTTCATAGTTATTGGTACAATTACTTTTGAGGTAGCTCAGATGAATGTGTTCCATAGAGTAAATTTTTCTATGAAACACAACTCCTTAAAAAAGAACAGATCGCCAAATATTCAATTTTCAAAGTGAAATTTCCACACACACAACTTCTTTTAAAATAAAATTATTACAAATGGTATAAAAGTAAATAAAAACAAAAAAAAAAATTTCCTCTTAGGAGAAATCGGTCACAACATTCACAGTAGATTATTGTTTACATAATTGAGGGCAAAATGTTACCCTGGAGAAAATTATCAGAGAATTACCATGAGTCTAAAACAAATTCCGATTTCTTATGTATTCCAAATCTCCTAGTTAAATTATTGATAGCTTTCCACAATTATATCATGAAAATTAAGTTACAAATAATAGATTTTTTTTAAATATTTTAGAAATATCATCTAATTTTCAATAATATTTTTTTAAATCCACACAACAACGCGCAGCATATTTTTTTCTTGCTATCGTTCTCGCCTCGCGATATTCCGTCTCGCGTACTCCATCACATAATTCGTATATGCAAACATAACGAGAACTCCTTCCCTTATACGGTACGCGCGCGCATACGAAAATCTATTTTTGACGCAACGCTGGCCGCGTCCGTATATAAGACAAGACCACTCAGTCAGTAACGACACAGTCCCAAGTTTCTCTTTTGTGGTTAGAAGACGCACAGCGGTAAAATATAATTCAAAATGTGTGACGATGATGTTGCTGCTTTGGTCGTAGACAATGGTGCGTATAATAAGTGATCCTTGCCTCTAGGATGAAAAGTTCTTTTTTTCTTTTGTATTGGTGATCAAACGATCCAGTGATAACAAAAAATATGGATATATACACAACAACTTATCGCATTGATAACTTCAAACAAATGGAATACGACGATTGGATTGCAACTTACGATCGCAGTGATTTCTTATAAATTTCGATCGATTATTATCGATCTTGTGAATATAAGTGCATCTGAATATTTCAATGTTATTTCTCTCTTCATGGATAATAGTGCTACATTGATTATTTTTTCTTCACTTTTCTTTTCAATTTTCAATTTTCTATAAATATACCTATTGCGGGTGATTCACAGCATGCAGTCACTCAGTTGGTTCAGCTGGAAAAATGATGGTTTTCTATTTTTGGAATGTACGATATTTTCGTCGTACACGACGTCCGTGCTGATGCTCACATGCAGCGAATTTATAATTTTAATATAAATAGCGATGATCTTGTGTGTATTTATTTTATGTTATTGATCGTGATCGAAATAATGATGAACTTGTACTCACGTTTTTCATTCTCCTATTTCCAGGATCCGGTATGTGCAAGGCCGGTTTCGCTGGTGATGACGCACCACGTGCTGTCTTCCCCTCGATCGTGGGTCGCCCACGTCATCAGGGAGTCATGGTCGGTATGGGACAGAAGGATTCCTATGTCGGTGATGAAGCCCAATCCAAGCGTGGTATCCTCACCCTGAAGTACCCCATTGAGCACGGTATCATCACAAACTGGGACGATATGGAGAAGATCTGGCATCACACTTTCTACAATGAATTGCGTGTTGCCCCAGAAGAGCACCCAGTCCTCCTCACCGAGGCCCCATTGAACCCAAAGGCCAACAGGGAGAAGATGACCCAGATCATGTTTGAAACCTTCAACTCCCCTGCCATGTACGTCGCCATCCAGGCTGTACTCTCCCTGTACGCTTCCGGTCGTACCACCGGTATCGTCTTGGACTCTGGAGATGGTGTCTCCCACACCGTCCCAATCTATGAAGGTTATGCCCTTCCCCATGCCATCCTCCGTTTGGACTTGGCTGGTCGCGATTTGACCGACTACCTGATGAAGATCCTCACCGAACGTGGTTACTCATTCACCACCACCGCTGAGCGTGAAATCGTTCGTGACATCAAGGAGAAGTTGTGCTATGTTGCCCTCGACTTCGAACAGGAAATGGCCACCGCTGCCGCTTCCACCTCCCTGGAGAAGTCCTACGAACTTCCCGACGGACAGGTCATCACCATCGGAAACGAACGTTTCCGTTGCCCAGAAGCCCTCTTCCAGCCCTCATTCTTGGGAATGGAATCTTGCGGAATCCACGAGACCGTCTACAACTCGATCATGAAGTGTGACGTCGATATCCGTAAGGACCTGTACGCCAACACCGTCATGTCCGGTGGTACCACCATGTACCCCGGTATTGCCGATCGTATGCAGAAGGAAATCACTGCTTTGGCCCCATCCACCATCAAGATCAAGATCATTGCCCCACCAGAGAGGAAATACTCCGTATGGATCGGTAAGTTCAACAAAAATAATCCTACCAGCCTATTGAGCATTTATAACAAAAAAAAAACTTTTCTTTATCCTCAGGTGGTTCCATCCTTGCTTCCCTGTCCACTTTCCAACAGATGTGGATCTCCAAGGAAGAATACGACGAATCCGGACCCGGAATCGTCCACCGCAAGTGCTTCTAAGTATTTTAACCAATCAACGTCTTCTGTGCACCAACACCAACACCGCAACCAGAAACAAACCAACAACCCAACACAGCCTCCATCCCAATTGTACGTCACCATCTTCTATAATACCGGGATTCTGTTCTGCACCGTCACCATCCAACAGAACAAGGCAAAAATGCAATATTTTTGTTAATGAGAAAAGAAATGCTATTATTTTTATGATAAATATTAAAATTATAATTTAAAATATATATACTTTTTCAAATAAACTATTGCGTCTTCGGGCGACTGTAATATTTGAGATGTTTGTCGATTTTCTTTATTCAAGGTGAGATTGTATTAATGCCCGAAATAGATATTACATTGTTATGTTTTTCGGTTTTGCTCTCTAGCTGCGAGCCATCTATATATTTTTAGAGTGCATTAGAATGAAGATAAACAGAAAAATATACTTTTGAAATATTATTTTAGTACAACAAAAAACAATATTCTTGCTGCTTTTTAATATATGTACAAAAACACCTACAACAACAACGAAACTATCGCGGGAAACATAAAATACGTCATGCCAAAAATGGAGCGCCAAGCGTAAGCGCGGTGTGGAAAAAAAGAAAAGCAATAGAAAAGAAATGTATGGGCGATGTTATTTTTAGCATTCACGCTATAGAGTTTCATTGCTCTTAATAAGCGCCCGCCCGAGCAGAGCAACGAACAAACGGAACGCGTGTATTTACTTTCTTCTATAGACGCAGGCAGGTGTGACTTATTCTAAGGCGAATAGCTCCAGCGTTGCTTCACAAATAGACCATAATGGAGTAGCGCTGACGCGCTTTTTCCGTTTGACCGTTTTGGCTTCAACAAGTCGCGTGCCAAAATTTATGCAATCTTTGTATTTTCTTGTGAATGGAAATACTTCGCTGATGCGCAGCTACACGATTTATTGACGTTTGTACGTTGAGTGCAATTCACGCTTATGAATGCACACTGTGGCAAAGCAAGTGCAAGCGCATATAAGGTACGATCTTTGGCTAGGTGCCAAGTGCAATTTAAGTATGTGCTTCAGTGCACATTTTTGGTGAGTGCAATAAGTCGTGTCATGTGTGTGGATGTATACATTATTCGAATTTCATGAGAGTGACTTGATGTGTAATTAATAGAATGTCGGTAATTATGATTTATTTAATGCAATTTGGCTTAGTTTGTATATGCGTATTATTGTTTGAAGTTTTATTATATGATAAAAAATTGATTTGCAGTGGCAGAAAAATTATAATCATAAATTTACTATTCTATAATTTATATATGAATTTATAAATATTATTTTTTATTTACTATATCTAATATTAATTAATCAATTTACCAGATTCAGATTATCTAGCTTATTTGTCAAACGAAGAAAATGTTTATAATTTAATATTTTATTATAATATTTTTAATGCTGCTAAAGAACTAGAGAACTAAAGCATTTATACGAATTTTCGAATGCTACTAGGAGCTTATGCTTATGGTATCCGGCTGTTTCGGCGCCCACAGTTCGGCGCGCACATTTCGCCTGTCATTGAATCTTAAAAGAACCATTAGTATATGGACGTCAAATATCCAGCTTCAAGAATCGTGATGATTTATCATTCAACATATTTCTGCAGTTATGAATGTAATGCAAATTAAGCTGCATTACACCAAAAAAGAAAGCGATCAATAAAATTTTCAACGCCGGGTTACCAAGTGATCTAGGCAGTTGTGTATAATTTTGTCAAGTGAAAGTAAAGGAATGTGAATATGAATTCCAAAAAAACGAATTCTTGTCACCAACTTATTTCGTGACAAGAATGCACTGCAGAGTTGTCATTTTTTTTCTAAATGCCTTTACAACAACAATAACATATATTAAAATACTCGAATTGTGTTTTAACCCTTTTCATTGGTTATTGCGATTTTGTGACAAAAGTGCACTCCTCGCTAGTGAATTGAATTCACCAAATAATTTTGTCACCAAAAATGCACTTGAAACGAATTCAGTCCTCAATAGTGTTAGTGTTACAGTGACAAAAATGCATACCGCCATCCAGGAACATTACTGCAAACACCTAGAAAGAATCATATATTGCAATGGAAGGCGGACAATATTGGCACCAGGCATTGTAATTCTGCCTGAGGACATGATCAGTGATTTTCAAAAGTCTATTGCAATATCACTGAATACAAACATCGATGGCGTGCCTCTGTTTAAAAGTTCAAAAGCAGAATTTTGGTCGATTATGTTCAACATACATGAATTGACCAAATTCAGCAGATACTTATCGGAATAAACTAGTTTTCAAATTTAAGCCTTATCTCGAGTACTTGTTTCTGATAGACTTGTGTTTCATATTTTTGGGCATAGATTCCAGAAATATCAATAATTTAAAAAAAACACTTTATTCAGTTTTTTGCTTATAGCTACATTAATTTTTATCCGATTTGCTTGAATTGTTCTCCAAGGATTCTAATACAATGATTTCTCCTAGTCCCTTTTAAAATTACTTAACGTTCTCTGTAATTCTCATTGTATCCTGTAATCCCTTGTGGGACATAGGCCAGTGTGCGATGTCGGATTCATTGACCATTACGGGTTCACAGTACTGGTCAGGTCAAGCTTATGTGCTGATTGTGCTTGCTACTTCTATTGGAGCTTCTGTGCTCTAACACTCACAACACATCCCCGATGGTTAGGAGTCTTAATTTGCCCTGACGCGACTCGTAACAACTTTGCAGGGCTGATGCGCATATTTTTGATATATCTCTATGCACCAAGATCTATCTTGCTATTTATATTCGGAATCGTGAATCATCAACGCGATCATTCACTAATTGTTCTATTCAGTGTGCGTGTGTATATGCCATCAATTAAGATACTATTTTTACTTCTCCAATTTATATCAATTACATCTACAACTCTTTTTGCAGGCTGTATGTTAAAAAAAAGTATGTGTTAAATGACACCCCCGACGTATATTAACATATTTGATTGCATCTCACTTTGCCAATAAATTCACCCTAATAACTGTCATATCAATTTGAATCTAACCAATCAGGCGATTATTAACTATACTAACTTAATATATCCATCATTTTATATTGAAAATATTTTTTTCATTAATCAAATTCGTGGGAAATCAATTTTGTTCATTTTACTTTTTTCTCTCCCTCTAAATACAATACAGTCTTTATCAAAGTTTTCAATTCACTTGCGCCGTTGTGATCATTTTAATAACGGCTCTATGAACACATAACTTTTTGTGTGGATATTTATTATTGTCTGCAAATCATGTTATAATGCCGAGGTTGATCAGTGTTGGAAGTATAAATATATTAATCGAGAAAAATTGGGGTAGTTTTAAAAATAATTATTAAAAGTTCTCCATATATTTAAATTACTTTTAATATAATTTTGTTAATTTTATCATCGATTGTATATGATTTATAATAAATTACAATTATATAAATCGCTTATATATAAATACTAGCGGACCCGACAGACTTCGTTCTGTCAAAAAATTCGTAATATGGCAGTTTTTTGTTCCTATCTATTTT
>JANSTU010000004.1:212900-228378 GCA_027564075.1 Bolitophila hybrida
CGCCAAAATTCCAGACGTCCATTAAAAAAAAAAAAATTAAATTAAATTAAAAATTATTATAAATTATTTTTTTTATATTGTTACCCTAAAATATGTAGGAATTTTAAGTTTTAACGTTTAGAAAAAGAAACATTTTTGATTTAACTCTTTCATTATTCATATTTTTTATTAAGTGTTCAAATAATCCGCTATTATGGTACAGCAGAGATAGATAACAGCACTTTCAGTAATGCTCGTTCCATTTGAAAGCGACTTCCTAGTTTATTGAAAATGTGTCGTGCACCTTCCATTTGTCATAAATCGACAGTGTTTTAATTTCTTGCACCGACTACTTCAGTCCGGCCTCCATCTTTTAAAAGTCTACCGAAATAAAGTGTGTGAAAATGTCGCTCCTATCCTTGCGTTTGGCCAGCTCTGTGGCTCGTGCTCTGCCCAAGACCGCCGCCCAGGTATTTACGAGTCCCATAATTCCGATTAAACACTATAAAATCACGGTTTTTCCAAATCCACTATTGCGGTAAAAAAAACTCCATTTGTCCGACGGTGTGTGACGTTCCCAACCCAAAATGTGTGTCTTGTGATAAAGTGATAAAGTTCGCAATTGGTCGAGTGCCCCATTTGTGGCATAACCAATTCATTTTCAGAAGGTTCCGTTCGTTTTTAGGACCTATTCTGTTACGCAATACATTTTGCCGTGAAAATGTACATGTTATGTAACCGCTCAACCATTTTGACTTGGTGCGCTCCCTCGAGGAGTGTGACATGACAGCAGTATATTTTCCGAATCTTCGGGGGTTAAAAGGCTTTTCGCCGCATTGTTAGAATGAACAATGTTTGCGATTAATTATTTTTCTAGTCTGATGGTACTCAATTACGTAACCATTGTTTTGTCTTGTCCTCCGCTTCATTCCTGCCGATAGGTTAGAACGTCATCGTACCGAGTTTTTGAAATCTGTAAAGTGTATAGTTTGGATTTATTTGTGTTTAATGTTTTATTTCTTCAATAAACCTTTGCTCTGGTCACCGATTCTAGTCAATGTACTAATTAATGCTTTTTTAATTATATGCAAATTGGCAATACGGTTGAAGGACGGCTTTATGTAATCAATTATGAGATTTTCAATCAATCGGCAGCTGGATGAACATAATTCTTATCTTATATAACTACCATTGGAATATTTAAATATCAAAGCTATATGATACGCACTCAAATTAATAATTTAAATATTATTTATTTTATAGATCGCCGTCAAGTCAGCTTACCCAGCTGTCTCGTTGGCTGCCCGCAAGTTGCATGTGTCCTGCACTCAGCGCGCCGCCGAGATCTCAAGCATCTTGGAGGAACGCATCTTGGGAGCAGCACCAAAGGCTGATTTGGAAGAAACCGGACGTGTGTTGAGCATTGGTGATGGTATTGCCCGTGTTTATGGCTTGACCAACATCCAAGCCGATGAGATGGTGGAATTCTCTTCGGGACTTAAGGTTCGTTTATTAAAGCCTTTAGAAATGATGAATGGCTAGTCTAAAAATGTAATTTCATAGGGTATGGCTTTGAATTTGGAACCCGACAACGTTGGTATTGTCGTGTTCGGTAACGATAAGCTGATCAAGGAAGGTGACATCGTTAAGCGTACCGGCGCTATCGTAGATGTGCCAGTAGGTGAGGAGATCTTGGGACGTGTTGTAGATGCTCTTGGAAACCCCATCGATGGTAAAGGTCCTCTGGGAACCAAGCTCCGTTTCCGTGTCGGAACCAAGGCCCCCGGTATCATTCCACGTGTCTCTGTGCGAGAGCCCATGCAGACTGGTATTAAGGCTGTCGATTCCCTTGTACCAATTGGCCGTGGTCAGCGTGAGTTGATCATTGGAGACAGGCAGACCGGGTAAGCACATATAACATGAAGATTTATTTGAAATGTTTTCTAACCATTAATCATTAATGCATTCTACAGAAAGACCGCTTTGGCTATTGACACCATCATTAACCAGAAGCGATTCAATGACGGCCAAGACGAGTCTAAGAAATTGTACTGTATCTACGTTGCTATTGGTCAGAAGCGATCCACCGTCGCCCAGATTGTCAAGCGTTTGACTGACTCTGGTGCCATTGGCTACACCATCATCGTATCCGCCACCGCTTCCGATGCCGCTCCCCTCCAGTACTTGGCTCCATACTCTGGCTGTGCCATGGGTGAATTCTTCCGTGACAACGGCAAGCACTCCTTGATCATCTACGACGATTTGTCCAAGCAAGCTGTTGCTTACCGTCAAATGTCTCTGTTGCTGCGTCGTCCCCCAGGTCGTGAAGCCTACCCCGGTGATGTGTTCTACTTGCATTCCCGTCTGCTTGAACGTGCCGCTAAGATGTCCCCAGTACTCGGTGGTGGATCTTTGACCGCTCTGCCAGTCATTGAGACCCAAGCCGGAGATGTGTCCGCTTACATTCCGACCAACGTAATTTCGATCACAGATGGACAGATCTTCTTGGAAACTGAATTGTTCTACAAGGGTATCCGACCTGCCATCAACGTCGGTCTGTCTGTATCCCGTGTAGGATCTGCTGCCCAGACCAAGGCCATGAAGCAAGTTGCTGGTTCGATGAAGTTGGAGTTGGCTCAGTACCGTGAGGTTGCCGCTTTCGCCCAGTTCGGTTCCGATTTGGACGCTGCCACCCAACAGCTGTTGAACCGTGGTGTTCGTCTGACTGAATTGTTGAAGCAAGGACAATATGTGCCCATGGCTATCGAAGAACAGGTATGGTTACAAACGAAACGATACACAAAAGAGAAGCCCTTCTAAATCATTATTATCTACATTGTTCTGTTTTTTTTTTCATTTTAGGTTGCCGTCATCTTCTGCGGTGTCCGAGGCTACTTGGACAAAATGGACCCCACAAAGATCACCAAGTTCGAACGCGAATTCTTGCAACACGTCAAGGCTAACGAATCTGCTCTTCTGCAACAGATCGCTGCTGATGGATCAATCTCTGATGCATCCAACACCAAGCTTAAGGATGTCGTTGTCAAATTCTTGAGCACCTTCACATAAGATGTTACTTTAAAACACAATCAAAATCAGGCTAAGAAGAGAGAACATCCATCTACTATTAAACAACATCAGCAAAAATAATGTATTTTTTAATGTTACTTGTTTAAAGAGCTCACACCAACACCGCGAGAATACAAACACAAACACATAAATAAAGCCCAAGAATATAGTGTATAGAATAAAAAATAACGAACGTAAGTGAAAGTCGCTGGAAGCGCGTCAATTGCACCACCCCTCAATACGATTATTACGAAAGATATTGAACAAGATGTCAACATTATGCAAAAGTTAATCAGTTAGAGTCGATTACTTTTTACACATTTAAAAGTACATTACTACATTATTGCGAACCATAAATAAATACTAAAAACAATTAAAAATACATTTCGCGTTTTTCTATAATTTATTTGTTATTGGGATGTCACTCTACTAGTTATGTGAGATATTTTGTTTTGATTTCAAAATTATTACTTTAATAAATAAAATCAATCTATGGAAAGTTGTATTTGTTTGTCAGTGTGTAATGTAAAATAGTCGCTTAATTAAAAAGGGGATATCTGACGTAATCTTTTGAGGTAAGGGCTTCACGCAAACTATGCTTTTTTATTTTATATTTGTATAATAATAACAAAAAATCGAGTCGATGTTCATCTGTGTCAAAGCTGGGTGGTTAAAAATGTATAAAATTTGTTTAAAATTATAGACAAAATATTAAAATATTTTCTAAATAAGTATTTCCAAAATTCGAGACTTGGGAGTTCTTTTCGATGAACAGCTATTATTTATGAAGCATATTAATGTTACAATCTCAAAACCGTATTCGATGCTATTTAAAAGAATGTGCTTTACTAATTAGGATGCTTTAAAAAGTGTATATTGTGGTCTTTTGAGATCACACCTAGAATTCGCCGGGTATTTGTGGGGAATCATAGTTTTAATGTTCATTCTAGGTTATTGGATTCTATACAAAATACATTTCTTATGTATGCTCTTCGTCATATGAGACTATAGTCGCCTACGTCTCGGTTTTCGCTCGAAAAATGCTCCATTTACGTCTTATTGCGAGTGCCTGCTTGTAGACCCTGGTTGGAGTTAAAATCTGAGACCTATTGTATAATAAATAATAAATTGACTGTTAAGCTTATTTTGTCTTGTTGACAATACAAAAAACGTTACCGTAGCACTTTTATATATTATATGTAAATATATTTTTAATAATATCTAAAATACCAGTCGTATTGATTTAACATCGATATAACTACAAAAATAAAAAAAATAATGATTATATTATATACAGTCAATTTTATTGCGCCAGTATTTATGTGGTACGAGCATAATATATGAATTGTCCAGTCGGGTGACAGGTCCGGGTTCATTCAATGCGCGAAAATCACAAAATAAAAATTACATTATAAATTATTTGTAAAAATATGTATATCAGTATAGTTTTTTAAAACACAACACAAGTTATCATATATTTTACGCCGGTCTCGCTTATAAACGCTTACGCTTATATAAAAAAACCTTACAACGTCCACTATTCATTCCGCTTAAATATTTGTAATTTTACGATAATCACATATAAATACCATGTTCTAAAATTCCTAAAATGCCTAAAAATATAAATTTTAAGAGATATTAGGATTTTATTCGATGGTTTTTCATGTGAAAATCGTGTTTTAAAATCCCTAAAATGCCTAAAATTTTGAGTCAGAATAATAATATAGAATTTTGAAAATTGGACAGATTTTTTTTTCGAAACTTATTCAATTTTCGGTACGTTAACAAAAAATAAATCGCAAGGTCAATCGTTTCAAGTGAGTGGATTAAATCTTGAAAATTACTGTTTCTCACATTTCATACGTTGGATGTTACCGCTTTGGAATTCGCAAATGAACAATTACAAATTTAGTTAACTAAAGAGCATGATTAATTTGTTTTTAAATATCAAACACTTTTTTTTACATTTTAATAAAGAACATTACAAGAACATTACGCCAGCAAGGCGTAAATAAATACATACAGATGCGCGAATATTACAAATTATATGAACACAAATTAAAACCAGATTGTCTTTTAAAAGCACAAAAAACATTTTTGAGAATCTGACCTGCTCCCACAAATCTTTCTTCATCGACGGAAGCTACTACTAATCAAACGAAAACATATTTTAAAAATACAAAATATTATAAATACTTTATTGAATTAGAAAACTGAGATAGGTTTTTGATTATACTCGTAGATTGTTATAGATTAAATATACTAAATAATAAATACGTAAATTGTATCTAAAATATTAAATACTTCAATCGTGACATTGAATTGTTAAAAAGTGATCCAAACTTAAGCCCGGGTGATTGTTAAATTGGATCGGAAATCAGACCGTGATGTTCTTCGGAAAGTTAACGTTCGATATGCTGATATTACTCCACTGATCAATTACCCAAGTGTTCTAACGGAACGGATTTGTTTACATCATAAGACGTGCTACCGGAAACACCCCGAAACAAGCTTCAAACCAGCTTTTAAATGGAATTTCTCAACGAAGAATTGGACACGAAGCGCAGCAACCAATAACACATTAGTAAGTAATATATATTTAAGCCATGCTGAATGTTCCAGCAATTGAAAATATTTATATTTAGTTTATTTTTACTTTTAAGTTCTAGATTTAAATGTGGAGCTCAAATTAATTGCTTAGTTCTGATCGGATACTGAAAAGTGTGTAGTATGTTTGAATGGCAACTAATGGTGGTGTGGATAGCGGCATTTTCTTACATAGTATAGTTTGAAATCATACTCAAATATGCTTAATGTAGATCATTTCAATGCATGAAGTTTAAGTCCCACATAAAAACATGTGCTGAAATCCAGTTCCAACATATGGGACCATTTACAAAAACAGAAGTATTATTACTAGAATGAGCCGAACAATCATGTTATTAGTTCAGATTGAGTGAACTGAATTTTGTCAAGTGTGGAACTGGATGTTTGTTGATTTATTATACTTTTACTGTACAGGCACGACATTTAAAGACATAAAGTCTTAAGTGGACAACCACGGATTTTCTTTCTGAAATTTCCTACTCCAAGCCTTTAAGGATCTCAGAAAAATGCTTAAAACACGCTCAGACATATTAGCTAAAACTACATATTTGATATTTGGTCTCAATGTATAGAACTAGTAATAAAAAGAGAGAACGGTACTGGACCAAGTACCGTGCCCTTTGTATGTATAGTTAAGTCTGTAGCCCGTTTCCATGATCTTGGGAACGTAGATGATGATGATGAAATTCGATGAGCTCAGACGCTTTTTTTTAAAATACTACTTAAAAGTAACATTACTAATAAATCTTTAAGTGTGCAGGGTTACAAACTATAAATGGAAACAAAGGAAATATCAGCAAACAAATACTATATTTCAGCATCTGCATGTACTCCGTTTTTATATTTATTTATTGAAGCAGTAAATAGAAACACTAAAATTCTGTTAGGGGAGATAATCGCTCCAAATTCGCCAAAATGACATCAAAATACGTAACATTATAAAAAATGCGATTTAGATGTTTACATGATTACAAATTTGGTAACATGTAAGACCGAGAACTATGGAGATTATGTTGTAATAAAAAGACTAGTTTATAAAAGTAAAGTAAATATGAAAAAGAGAAGAGATTATATGAAAAAAGTAGGTCAAGTATACGTATATTATTATAAGAACATATCCGGTAATATTTCCATACATGCAGATTTGAACTTATTTTTTGAGTTAATGGTTTTTGTGGCATGAATTATATTACTAAACTGAGATACACTATCTATTAAATCTTCTCAGGTTTTGGGATAAATCTAATGCATGCATTGAAGACTACACTGAGTTTAGGTTTAGAATCGTAGTCTAGGGTGCCAAAATAGTATCGCCGTCTGTAAAGAGAGGAATGAGCAATGGCTTCACCAACCATAAGCGAATTTCTTTAGTATGTAAATAAGCTACTTTCCAAAGTCTACGTAGTCCACCATAAACTTTGTCACAAATGTGGTTAATATGATCTGACCATTTAAAATAAATATATAAAATACTCGATTTGTGATTATAAGAGATTTCGTTTTGTTGGAGTTGAGAAATAGTGGTCTGGTCTTGCGTTGGACCAATATTTATACAAAACAATAGTGAAGTGAGGTTGTGCATAACGCAGCAGCCGACGAGCTCAAGCGCCAGCCGCGAAAGCGGCTCCCCGAATGCCGGTTCAAATGCCTGGCCGGTTTAGAGTTGACCGTGGCGGTGAGTTATTACACTTAACACTACCCTGACGATTGGGCGTCCACGGCGGTGGTTAGTTATAAATATCTGGCGGCCAGATCATTGGTGGCTCCACCAGCGCAGCGATTCGCAAAGCACACAATGTTTCAGCTGGCCACGCGGTCTTCGTTCACCGTTACCCATAGAAGTTCGGGCAGCGTGGAGACTCTCACGGCTTATCCTCGCCGCGACGATTCACGCACCACCAGCTTGGGCCTCTTCTTGTAAAGGCACTCCACAAGATAATTATTATTTGTTTATTTTTTTTACGCTATGCGCACTTACGTGTTTTTCTTTCTTTTCTCTTTCTCTTTCTTGTTCACGGCTGGTAATGAAGTGGCCGAGTCACCGCTTAATCTTCTTCTTAACCTAGTCAATTCTGATGTCCACCTCGCGTGCAGTGACCAATCACTATGTAAGTCGTTCCCTCTCTACTAGACTTCGAGAAATGTACAATTAATTGTGGTGGAGTCACAAATAAATATCCAATTATATAAAATAATTCTTAATAATTATATATCTTCCATCTCACACGGGTTTCTTTTATGAAATGAATGAAAACTAATTAAGACGAAATGAATGTATTAAGAATAATAGAACTGAATGGATTTAAATGAATTGAACAGAATGGCAGAAATTGATGGAATTACTCTGAATCCTATTGTATCGTGTATTCTGGATAAATTTACATTAACATTATTGAACATACGTAGAACAAATCAGGGAACAGATTGTTCCGGCTATACAGCCTTCTTTCACTTTTGTGAAAGAATAACACAAAATGGACTAAACGTCCCGACGATATCTCGTAGTATATCATCTTTTCACAACTTCTCTACTTAAAGAGAAAAACAAACATAATGTGAACTACGTCCGGGCGACTTTTCGCAACATCTCCTTTTAAAGAGAAACCAAAATACAGTATAAACTGCAACTTAACATTAATGCACAATAAACAAATAACAATACACTAATAACCCAGAACGAAGCCATGCATTGACGTGATTCAAGTATTTGCTTGTGTTTGGATTGCGTTTTTTACAGATTGACGTAATCTAAAGGTGATCGTGATGCTCGTATTTCGTGGACTACACTGACGTGAAGCTTGTGTTTACTGGATGTCTTTTGCGTTTGTCTCTTGTGAGAACAAACCATAGCTCAAATACAAAACACATTTTCTGAGCAACTACGCAGACAAATACTCATACACAACTCAAATACGAGTATACCTAATATAAAGAACTACTAAAATACGGATAAAAAATGTATTGTAAAACCATATAAAATTAGAGGATTAAGGAGGATCTGGTACATCATCATCTTCGTCCGTATATTCTTTAACCACCCACTACTGAATATACCTAAACTCTTACCTTCTAAGTAATCGAGAAGGTAGCTATTTGTACCAACCTTGGATTCGCGGGAACGGGTTTGGACACAAGAATATTTTTGTAATCAAGACATACGCATTTTCCCCGATGATTTTATTACGGGAACGATAGGGTTTGATCATGCGCATGGGTCACTAGGCTCAATTACATCAAGATAAAGAAGACGGTCGACCTCTTTATTTACATCGGTCTAAATATAGGGAGATATGATATGATTTCTTTGTTTATTTGGCTGGGCATCCTGTCATATATGTTTTCCGATCATCTTAACTTGCGTCAGATTACGTACAATATTGCTGTTGGAACTAAGGTTGATCTATCTCTACGAAGGAGTTACTCACTGAGGGCTCGAAGATGTTCGTGGACGTTTAAACCATCGTTGTTCTGATTTCTGGCAAAGCATCGTTTCATTGGTAATTACTTGGGGCGGGTACCATACTTGGAGATTTGACTGTTGTGGCGTGGGGGTTGAACCATACCAGGAACAGTAATCTACTTCTAGCTCAGGAGTGTGGACTGACTCGTAATCTACATCTAGCTCAGGAGTGTTTGAGTGACGTCGAATAGTATTAATGCGACCGGTAACAATTTTGAAATGGCACCACGATTTGGTACAACACTCGTGTTCAACTTCGTGTACCACGTTATTGAAAATACCATTAGCACTAATAGATCTGTCCATAGCGGAAGGTTTAACAGAAGTCGGGTTCCCAGAACTACGCGTTGACTTACATTACGCTCTTTGCCTAATTCAACCGTTAATCGGTAAATAGCTTCGTATATTAAATGAGCAAGATCTTCTGTAAACTGAATCTCATTCTCCTCGGTTGGATGTACCATCTCAATTCTTAATTGGATGTAAACCAGACGACTGAAACATTCTTGCAACCATGGAATAAAATAATTTTTAATAGCATCTTCTGCAATTGCCATAATATCCTCGTAAATGTTATTAAAGCTTTTAATCTTGTCAATAGAGCTTAAAATGTGAGTGCTACTCTTATCCTCTAAATCTCTCTTTTCCCTGTCCAAACATGCTCTGAGGGCAGCAGTTTTAGTTCGGGGGCTTGACACAATAAATATTCCTCTTACGAGATTTCATAATCGATCTCAGTTGCGCGCAAATGAAATGGATCTATATTTAACATTATATTGGCCAAATTTGGCAAAACAAAATATAATAATTCTCCAATTCTTTCCTTTGTTTGTTTTTCTTATTTTTGAATATGATTTTTTTGTTCTCGTATGTATAATTATTTATGGCCAAATGCAGTTTTGGGAATAGATAATAGCCGCAATATAACGAGTCAGGTGAAAACGTCAAATAGCGCAACAAAATACATTGCATTTCCATCAAAACATCACTCACAACTCGTAATCGGTCAGAAAGCGCATTATCGTGCAAAAGCGACCAACTGCCAGAATTAAAAAGCCTTAAGACGCCTAATTATCAGTTTTCAGTGACTTTTTGTCCAGTCGTCGACACAATCGATTGTACCACTAGTAAATTTCTTGTAGTCATCCCATAGCCTTTTGAAGCATTTGGTGCGCTTCGATAAAATATTTACCCATTTTAAAACAAAATCAATTGCACACTAACAAAAGCAAAAAAATAACTTTAAAGCACTTATGGAGTGGGGCAGGAAAAAACGCATAACTTTAAAATTCAATAACTCATGAGGCTGTTCAGCAATACAAATGGAACAGAATATGGAAGTAGATTTATTTTATGATTATTTATTCGAAAAAAAACAAACAATTATTTGATTTTAACAAAGTTATTCAGATTTTTTGGAATACCCTTCATCATCCGCTTTCTTGTAGTCTCTGTGAACTTCCTGGTGGCTGCGATCCATCCAAAAGTGGACACTATATTCTTCCGAATAAATGGTAAAAGACGATTCTGGAGGCACTCCTTGTTATAAATATCAGAGATGATTGACCACAAGTGATGAACGATTGGCTAACATCACCATAACTACAAATCGCCTGCCAAACCAGAAACTTCTTGGGAAACTTAGCGTTTTTTTTCACCTTGAATTTTTCCTCAACACCTCGGTTGCGTAGTAAAAATCCTGCCACGGAAGTTGGACAAAGTCCGCCAGCACATATCCTGACAAAATCCGTCATACATTTACGGGCGCGATAGTCGGCACTTCATTGCGTATCTATCCAGATTTTTTGCACTTTATAGCACTTCAGGCCTGCCCTGGATTTTATTCTGCGCACTGAAATCTCATTTTTACTGCAATATTGCCGTTATAAAACCCTGGATTTTTTCTGTCGAGATTAAGAGTACTTTTATACGATTTGATTATTCTCGGAACGGTCGATTGGTCCACTCCAGATTTATGTGCAAGGATCGTTTGACTCCACTGCGGAATACTAATAAATAGTTTGATCACGATTGTACGAGATTCTAATGTCAAAAAGATAGGTTCCTACGATCACTTTGATGAAAAAAGATTCAAATAATCCAAGTAGTTTCTTAGCTATAAAATGTTTTAAAGTTATGCGTTTTTTTCTGCCGCACTCCTTATAACGTCAAAAAGTTTTTCTGTATAGTGAATTTGTTTTCTTTTTTATTAGAGAGTAAGCAGAATTTACTAGTTCTACCCAAATACTTAACTATCGATCTCATATGAACTTTATATTTTATTACATTTTATATAAATTAAATTATTCAATTTTGATAAAATTACAGATTGTTTCGCTATTCAACTAGTCAAAACAATAGCAATTTTAACATTTAAAGTTGATAAAGGCGATCTGAATTTGGATGGTATGAAATTATCTGTGTAATAATAAATTATAATAATAAAGCGTACCTAGTACCTAAAACAAACCAGGCAACAAATTAAAAATGTATAATAATATTCAAATACGCAGGACTATGGCGACTTGAATGCAAGAATACTCATAGATCAACAAATCTAAATAAAAGAAAATGTGCATACAAAAAAAATTATCCTCAACCAAATGATTCTCAAATATATAATATTGGTGTAAACACAATAAAATATAACCACAAAAAATATAAATTAAGACAATATTCCTAGAACAGTGATGGTCCCACGTTGGGCGCCAAATGTAACGAACCAGCACTTTATCCTAAATATTTATACAAAGCAATAGTGAAGAACGTGGTTAGTTATAAATATCTAGCGGCCAGGTCCTTGGTGGCTACACCAGCGCAGCGATTCGCGAAGCACACAATGTTTCAGCTGGCCACGCGGTCTACTACCGGTCTTCGTTCACCGTTACCCATAGAAGTTCGGGCAGCGTGGAGACGACGACGGCTTATCCTCGCCGCGACGATTCACGCCCCACCAGCTTGGGCCTCTTCTTGTAAAGGCTCTCCACAATCGGCGAAACTCTAATATTTGTTTATTTTTTTGTTTACGCAATTCGCACTTACGTGTTTGGTGGAGTCATAAATAAATATACAATTATATAAAATAATTCATAATTATTATATAACTTCCATCTCGCACAAGAAGAAAGAAAAACATAAAATTTATATAATTTAATTCTTCAAAACATTAAATATAGATATATGTTTTTCATCAAAACGTGAAAACATAATAATAATAATAGCTAAAAACAAACCAAACCAAACCTTAATCCAAGATGGCGGCCAACGCCTGGTTGTGATTAGTAAATTTTTATACTTTTAAGATCTCTGAGGATTGGATAAAATGCTTCATAAAAATGGCGCAACAAAAATAATAATAAGTAAAAATAATTGGTTTACTCGTCTATATATGTTGTATATCCAAAAAGATATACATTATTTAGACTGATCTTTGGAGTTGAAGCGTTTTAAACTAAACCCCCTCCCCACCCTTAGGGAATGATTTAGCCTCAATTTTTTTATATATTTAGATAAGATAAGATTCCCCTAACCTTAAAATTGACTTTTACCGTTTTTTGATAAAACTTTGACGCACTCTCTCTTAAAGGGTTTATTTCCTCCAATTTTTGTTTGTGTTTTCTGCTCGAAATGCGATCCCCAAACAGAGGAAGTGCCTTTTTTAAAATCACATTTCCGCTCTCCTAAATTATCGCCATTATTTACTATGAAAAACCGGCTTCAGCCGTTAGCCGCCGTCAATTTTGAAGACACATAACTATCCTGGTCAAAGGAGAATTCCGTTATGTTGTTTCCCAAATTACTAAGAACGGAATCAACATTTCCCGGTTCTCTTTGGTTCACACGCTTCGATAATAATTCCAGCAGTTCATGTTGCTTTGTTATTAGGTCTACAATATCGTTTTATGTATATTTGAGTGTATTATAATTTCAGTATAATAATGTGTAATCCTAGTTAAGAATTACGTGTTTTTTCAAAATAATTATGGGTTTTATGAATTGTGAGTTTTTAGATTTACGTGCTGAATCTCAAGATCTGTTCGTGAGACACCAAAAAAGTAGTTAATATGAACAATAATTTTAGCGAGGAATTCATAAATTGCCTGAGAGATGGTCAAAATGTATAGCTAGCGAGGTAACATACTTTGAACAATAAATGGACTACCTTTTTTCGAAAATAAAATAAAACGCTACCAGAAAGAAAATTTAATAAAATTTTAACTAAACCTCCGTTATTTTCATAAGGATCCTCTTTCCTTTAGAATTCTACCTTTGATATATTTTCTTCAGTCTAACTCACTTACTCCAAGGTATTTAATATTATACGTTATCCATACAATAGAAAGTTGTGCGAGTATTTTTTTTATATGATACTTAGACTAATCCGCAAAACATTGACATAATTATCTAGCTGCATTGATTTTTTTACGTGACTTGCGTAAAATATATTTTACATATTATTTATTACGCTAGTCCCAATTTTTGATTTTCGCGCATCTGAGCCGGACCTCTTAAATCGAACTCTGTAGGGGTATACAACTTACATATATAATTTCTCAATATGATTTTACCATATTTTTTAACATTATTTTTAAACCCGCTGTTTTATCACTGTATTTGTATTGTAGTTTTTGCAACAAAAGTATAAATAAATATATAATATAAACTATTGCTAGCGAGTGTTAGCTGCACGAGTTAAAGGTTGGTGTCACTGTGCGTAGTGTGTGTGTAGATAACCGATAGTTGGTTAATATATTTACCGAAAGTATACATAAATACATAAAAAAAAACTGTCGCATAATTGTATGGCATTCTTTCAAAGCCTTACCTACCAGGACTACCATGACCTCAACATATATTGCACTAAAAAATTGGTTCCATAAATATGCTATTGAGAAAGATTACGAGATTACGAGAAAGATTACGCCTCGACTTTGAAACAGTAAATTAAAGTTTTTTTTTTAAATATGGAAAACGTTATAGATGAACACTTTCTTAAGTTCTATAATGATACAGTTACAACTTGTAGCCTTAAGTTGTATTTTGTATGAAATGAGAAATGTTAATACAAAAACATATATTTATCCTCGTTGACGTACATATATATAACATATATGTACAATAAAAGTGTGACCTTGATGTGACTACCGACAATTTGTCTATCATTAAAACTCGCTTAAAAATACTTTACTTCCGTTCGAATCTGTCGACATTCCAAAAATACTCACCCTTCAGCCTTCACACCTTGAGAGTACTGCAATATGTAACAGTTCATTATTTTTCAGTGGAAAAGCGCAGGAAAATTGACATATCTCGGAAAAAAACATAAAAATAGATGTAAATTAAGAAAAAGGTACGAGCATAAGCACTTATCCGAACGGTTTAGCAATGCATTGTAAATAAACATATAGTCATAAACATGCATTTACAATACACAATGCATTGCACTCATACACAAACACATATTCAGTCTAATCGTATTTTTAGATGTATAAGTGCGTCCACAATCCAAATAGACCGCCAATACATACACATATAATTACTATATACAATACATACACAGAAGATAGTTCGTGTGGCATTTTTCCGTTGTTTTTCTTCATTCGTCGGTGTTGCGATATTTTTAGACGCGCGTCCTAAGATTAACGACGCTTCGTTTATAACTTTATAATATTATAGAATATATGTAGTACATACTATATAGTGCACATCAGTATAAAAAATAAAATACTACTTGTTTTCTTCACATTCTATAGATAAGAGTTTTCATAGGATTTTTCCGAGTTGTTTTTTGTTCAGTTTAGAGTATAAGAAGAACAAACTATGCGCGTGTGTGACAACTTTTTATTTTAAATACACGAAGGCCCGCAGCTCGAAACCATTTTTAGAGCGTTCTAAAAAGTTAACTATGAGTAAGATATTATAAATGTGGGCCTCTTTATGTGCGTTTGTGAATTGTTTTTTGTCAATTTTTTTTGCATATAAAGGGTGTTCCAATAACTGTTCCCGAGGTTTTTTGTGAACCTGTAGCGACTTTGTCTTGGGCTCGGTAAAGCCACTAAAATTTAAACTATAACTATAAGTATTTGCTATATTAATTTTATTCACGTAATTATAATTCAAATTTACTTAAAACTAACTTAGATACCCTACCTACGCCTTAAATACCTAGTCTATCCTTAGCCTATGTAATGTTTAATTATGTGTGTGTGTTTAAGTGTAATTCTATTTGTTCATATGTATGTGAATTGGTTTCGTCATTGATCTGTACTCTCTCTATTCATTCGCGTTATATAAAGGGTTTTCCAATAGGGACGCTCGAACTTTGACAGCTCATTGCGGCCATGTTGTTTGAGTGACAGATGT
>JANSTU010000004.1:234546-250919 GCA_027564075.1 Bolitophila hybrida
TATTTTTATATTTATATATATATGTATACTGCACACGCTCAATGTTTTCTACAGTTCGCACTGATTTTTTCTGTCCACAATTTTTATAGTGACGTTTGTCACATTGTTCTACCTCATTATGATCTTAATAACAACCAGTACAGCAGTGTAAATGAAATTTCAAAAAATAAATTCTATACTTCAAAATGTTTGATGATTCCTTTGATAAATGCGTCACAAACCCACTGAGTTCCACTTTGGCTGTGACTTTTTTTCTAGTGGCCCCATATAATTCGATGACAAATTAAAACACACAATACAATTTCTAGTAAGTTTTTTTTTTATTTTATTTATTCTCATAATTTGTCTAAAATTAAAATAATAAATATATAATTTCAAAGGCATGTGTTTATGCGCTTTGACTGTGAGAGGCTCCCGCGCCGGCAAACACGCGCGCGCATTGCACGTATGTAAACTGCGCGTGTGCCTCGGCCACATGCACAAGTTATTAACAAACATTTAAACATACAAATTCAACATTAAAGACATTGTTTATAATTATTAAACAAAAAGGAAAAACAAATTACGTGTAATTCACTACCAACATATATAAAATCTGATTGAAGTTATACAAGCAAAAAAACCGTTATTATTATCGTATAATGTTCATATGTTGACTCGGACTATATAAATTAAAAAATAATACTTCTTTATCTGACTGATGTAAGAGAGTAGATGTAATTTTGATTGATTGATTTGTTTGTTGAAAGGTTGTAGTTGGACGAAACAGAAGACACAGACAGAGAGAGATGGGGCTCTATTTTTTTGGCCCAGTGTTAATTGATTGACTTATTTCATTCGATCAATAACAACATCGTTCACTATAAAATATACAATAAATTAAAAAAATATACGTTTGTAAAATCGCTAGAAAGTAAAATAATAAAATATTCACTAATATATTAAACCTGTATACTGTGCATACTATACAAAATCGTTTTGCATCCAAGGTTGGGGTGTGCGATTTTTGGGAAGCATATTCATTCATTTTTGAAGGGTTTCGATTAAAAAATAAATAATTTTTGAATAGGATGGGATCCATCTATTTATTTCGTTAATAAAGGATCAGTGCAATATTTTTGTTGTTGTAGTTCATAAATTGGTATTAGTTTTGTTCATCAATTTGTGTTGTTTTTTTTTTAATTTGCAGGATCCTGTATATATGTGTGTGAGTTTGGATTGGATAGACTTGAGCTGGTGGTATGGTGGAATCCATGAGCAATGACAATTTACACACTTTAAATAAATCACTATTGGGGCGGATGATTGGGGTAGTAATTTTTTTAAAAAAAATATCAGTTTGCTTCAGATGGTCTCCTGGCAAACATCACTTTCTCTCTCTCTCTCTTTCTCTACATGCGTTGGGTGCACTCTTTAATGGAAATCGGGGTTTACTGTAGTGATGTAGAAATAATAAAACATTTAATATTCATGAAAATAAAATTTTAAAAATAACACAGATTTTCTATTTACTATATTTGTCAAAAAGGTGCAATTTGGTTATATGTATTTTCAAAATTTACTTACACTTTCAATAAGTAAACATGCAAATGTTATTCGGGATTAGCAAACCAGACTCTTTCAAGTAGTAGCGGCATCGTCAAACTTTGTGTATGTGTGCGTGTAGGGGAGCATGTTTGTTAGTCGCATGATGTGGCCCTGTATCGCTTTTTCGGTTGGTTTGGAAGATTAAAAAAAACACACAAAAAACAAAACAGGCAAACTAGGGTAGAGGTTAGGTGTTAATGTTGAGCATAAATACAACAAAATGCATTTATTCGTTTCTTTAATGTATATGAATAACAACACGACGGTCTTTAAACATTCGAATTTGTTTTTTTCTGTTTGTTGACTAAGGTAAAACTACTTATAACCTAAAATTTACTATTGTTGTCGTTAAAAAAAATGACCATATATATCTATAAACAATTGTTGTTGTTGTTTTTATTATTAGTAAAACGGTCGCTAAATTACACTATCTACCAAATGTTTTATGTAATTATTTTGTTTTTAATATTTATCACGTATAAATTTAACAGCAACGTATTTCAAAAAACAAAAAAACATTTTCTCAAAAATTTCAAAACTATTAAAATTTGTTTTGTTTTCCGACATTTGGTTTTGGCAAATATATATTTTTTTTAATAATAATTTTACGCATAATTTATATACACATAAACAATAAAAAATAATTGTCGATTTCGATCGAAAATTTATCCATGAGATACACAAAAAAAATTGTATATATAAGGTAGGCACAATATACTATCTATAAATATATTACATTCCGAACCGAATGTGGAAATATTTGCAAATAATGTTATTTTAGACAAAACTCATAATACTGGCTAAAATAATTGTGTTTTCAATGTTTTACGGTCTCACAATCAGACTATATATAATAAGTACATTTTCCCTAGTAACACATTTTAAAATCTAACAAGTTCCTCTGGAATATTGATATTGAAAGAAAAAAATTAAACAACAACATATAGAAATACACAACAAAAACTTAGCCGAACAGCAAGTCTCTGAAAATTGCCCATAAATGTTTGTATTTTGCCCACATTGTGCTCATAACACAATTCAGGCGCAATTTTGACAGCATGTTTAACGGATAGTACTGTGATGAGATATCAAATGGTAATTTAAAAAAGAATACAAGTGGAAATTGCCATCCAAGAGAGGGAACACGCGCATGTAAATGGTAGATAATAGAAAAAATGTAAATGTTTTGTTTGTTTGTCATCAAAATTAATCATTTCACTTAAAAAGCTGCGTTTTCACCACAAACAACCACGCGTGTAAGCATAACAAATGTACAATATATAACTAGCTACATGTATTGTGTTTTTTATATATATATATATAGTATGTATGTGTGTATATTGTATATATATATATAAATGTATAATGTGTAAGTGTACAATGTATGTGTATTTTTTTCTTGCAGGTGTATGTTCTCGATCAGTTCATCAACACAATATTAAAATGTTGTAATAAAATGTTTGTATAATGTGTGTATGAGTGGGAGTGGGGTTGTTGTTGTAATTTTCTTGATGTTTTGTATTGTATAAATATTATAATAGTAGTTATAAGTATTAAGGTTATTTGTAAAAAAACACAATTAAAATAAACACTAGTTATTTGGGTTAAACGAGGGAAAAAACAGAAAACGAAACAAACACGAATATAGGAAACATAAGAAGACAAAGACACAAAAGACACACATTGACACAGTTTTGTTTGTGGTTTTGGTTTTTTGCAGTAATTTGTGTATTGCCATCTCGTTTAAAAATTCGGTTACAACAGTTACATCATCGGTTTCTTACGTTTGTTTTCGTTTTTGCTCTTTCACTCATTTCTCATTATTTTCTCTCTAATTGTTTCTTAAATTGAGATAATTTTTGTTTTTTTTTTTTAATATTTATGTGTGTATAGGAGTTAACGGGCAGTCGCATTTACAAAGGGCCATAAATGAGCAAACCAAAATACACTGCCCACATAAGCACAATCCAGTGCACTGTGTAAAGTGGATTCTCACCATCAGCGATTTTCCTCGCAACGAATTTCAACACTTCGTCCAACAGCACCACAGGAATTGAGAATTTCATAACGGTGACCCACTCATCGATACCCAAGGGTGTGACTTGGAAAACGGCCTGTGAAAACACATAAAATACCGGTGATGATTAGAAATAATGCAAATAATGATTACGTTAATATTCAAACAAGAGGCAAAGTAAAACAAATACTCACGGATAGAACATCAACGTGAAGAATGACAAAGTGAAGGGTGAAGGAAAGAGCCATGGATCCAACCAACCACATGTTTTGCCATGGAGGCATAGCGATCAGAGATTGATTCTCAGACAAACTGTTAAAAAGATTTTATGTTAAAAGATCATATATTAAAGTCATTTAAAAACAACTAATTATACCTGTTCATGGCGTTGAGCATTTCAATGGTGACCAAGACGGACAGAGCCATTGTCATTGGATGAGGATCGTGGAATATTTTGCAGTCGATGCCCTTGAAGTCATCACCTTCAGCGATGCAGGACAAATGATGGGTCAGATGCCAGTAGGTCAACTGAGGACCAGATTCAGCGTACATGAACCACCAGGCGGCAGCTCCGACAGTAGCACAACCAACGTATCCTCCAATAGCCATGTAACTATAAATAATAATATAACTAATGAGATCTTTTTTAATAAAATTTTTATTATATCAACTTACCGGAAGAACAACCATCCGGAGATGAGACCTTCATCAGCACGACGTGGGGGCTTCTGCATAATGTCCAAATCTGGGGGATTGAAACCAAGAGCGGTGGCTGGAAGACCATCAGTAACCTAGAACATAACATAATAATATTAGACCTTAAATTCGAAGAATTAAATAATATGTCAAACGTACCAAGTTAACCCACAACAATTGCACGGGAATCAAAGCTTCGGGCAGACCAAGAGCAGCGGTCAAGAAAATGGAGACGACCTCACCGACGTTCGAGGAAATCAGGTAACGAATAAACTGCTTCATGTTGTTGTAAATAGCACGACCTTCCTCAACAGCAGACACAATCGAAGAGAAGTTATCATCAGCCAACACCATTTCGGATGCAGACTTAGCGACAGCAGTTCCGGAACCCATGGCAATACCGATCTCAGCCTTCTTCAAAGCAGGGGCATCATTTACACCATCTCCTGTCATGGCAGAGATTTCGTTCATGCTTTGCAAATATTCAATAATCTTGGACTTGTGAGAGGGTTCCACACGAGAGAACAGACGAGCACGACCACAGGCAGCCTTTTGTTCAGCTATGGACAGATCATCGAATTCACGACCAGAGTACGATTTGCCGTTGGTGTCTTCTTCTTCTGTGAACACTCCGATACGACGGCAGATAGCCTCAGCGGTGGCCTTGTTGTCACCAGTGATTACGATGACACGGATACCGGCGGCACGGCAACGGACAATAGAGTCGAAAACTTCTTTACGTGGGGGATCCAACATACCGACAACACCGACAAAGGTCAGGTCACGTTCGTAGTTAATGAATTTGTTGGCATCATTCAGATCCATGTTATCGGGCGACAATGGGTGGTCAGATGTGGCCAGAGCCAGACAACGAAGGGTGTCACGACCGGTACCGTACTGGGCGGTCAGATTCAAGATGCGAGATTTCAGGGTATTGTTCAATGGTACCTTGGCGGTTCCGACACGAGCATGTGTGCAACGTTCCAGAACACCTTCAGTTGCTCCTTTAACGAACAGCTTGGGGCCAGTTCCCAGACGGGATGGTTTGGTTGGGATACAGTACGATGACATGGATTTACGATCACGAGAGAACTCAAGGGTAAACTCCTTCTTCCACTTGGTCTCAATTTCCTGACGGACAGCAATGGCAGATGAACGACGGTCCAAACCGGTCTTTCCAACAGCGAATGGATTCAGTTTTTCGGCCAGAACAATCAATGCGGTTTCAGTGGCCTCACCGACCTTCTCGAATACCTGTTTGAATTCGTTGAAATCAATAGCAGAGTCGTTGCACATAATGCAAATTGTTCCCAATTCCTGCAGACACTCGAAATCGGCAGCCTTGACCTTCTGTCCACCAAGGAACAGATCTCCAAGAGGTTCTTATGTGGATCCAGTCATTTCGAACTCAGTGAAGCTGCTGTCGTTACCCTCAACCTTGTCGAAAACGAACAAACGAGAGACGGACATCTGGTTGGTGGTGAGTGTTCCTGTCTTGTCGGAGCAGATGACCGATGTGCAACCCAGAGTTTCAACGGAAGGCAGAGAGCGCACAATAGCGTTCTTCTTGGCCATACGACGTGTACCCAGAGCCAGACAAGTGGTAATAACAGCTGGCAAACCTTCTGGAATGGCAGCGACAGCCAGAGCAACGGCAATCTTGAAATAGTAGATGGCTCCCTTGATCCAGGATCCACCGTGAGCGGGATCGTTAAAGTGACCAATGTTGATGGCCCAGACAGCAATGCAAATCAATGTGATGACCTTTGACAATTGCTCACCGAATTCGTCCAATTTCTGTTGCAGTGGAGTCTTAACCTCTTCGGTTTCAGACATTTCAGTACGAATCTTGCCGATGGCGGTATTCAGACCAGTTCCGATGACAACACCGCGAGCCTTACCGGCAGCCACGTTGGTACCAGAGAACAAGATGTTCTTTTTGTCTTGGTTGACGGCACGTGGGTCTGGAATAGCATCAGTATGTTTGATCACAGATACAGATTCACCAGTCAAGATAGACTGATCAATACGAATGGTGGTCGAGTAGATCTTGACAAGACGAATATCGGCTGGAATCTTGTCACCGACGGACACCTCAACGAGATCACCGGGAACGATTTCCTTGGCACGGACCTTCTGTACGCCGGACTTGTCCTGTCGCACAACTTTGCCCATCTCAGGCTCGTACTCCTTGAGTGCCTCAATGGCTGACTCGGCATTGCGCTCCTGTGGGCGGAAAGTATGGTAAGGTAAGCATTTTAATCTGGGTAATTGGATTGTTTTTAATCGGTTATATATATGAAATATTTATTAATTCATTATTGTGATAAGAATCAAAACGATTTAAGTAATTATTTGGTTATTTTGCAATTTCATGTTTAACTTTAAATTGAGAAGATACAAACAGTAAATGTGAATTTTTATAGTGTGCGTATCAAATAATAGAAATCTAGTTTATATAAAATAATTCAACATTTTCTTCTTCTTTCATTCTTAAAATAAATAATAATTAAAATACAATAACTTAAGATATTATTTAACGCTTTTCGGATTGGCAACATTCCAAAATTAGCACTGCGTTTTTTTGTTTACATAGCTATTAATATTTGTTATATCAATTTACCTGCCACACTCCTACGACAGCGTTTGCAATTAAAATTAACAGAATAACGAAGGGTTCAACGAATGCTGTAAATGAGTCTTCATGATCCTCAAAGAGGGCCAAAACCTGAAAAAAAAATAATAAAAATAGAAGAGAGTTAGCATATGTTGTTTTTCTGTTAATACAGTTTTCGATCTTATGAACTCATTTTGAACACACATCTACAGATAATTACATAATCTCGAAAGTAACCTAATGAACATTACTTTGTACAAATCACCTTACTTAAAATCGGGCACGTTCTCGGTTGAGTATATACACACAGACACACACAAAGGTGCGTAATAATAGACAATTATACAGTGTGCGTCAAACCCACTTTTTGGCAGTCGGCAACAAGAGATTTGGTGCTCTGTGTTTTTTGTGACGTTAAACGCTAAAATTAAACCGTACGGGAATTGACTATTGGGCGCCAAAAAGAGCGTCATCAACGTCGATCTTGTCTCGGAGAGGAGCATACACATGCACGGCTGTGCCGGTTTCCCACAAATAAGAAGATTTTAAATAAAATCTAAAAGACGAAATTAACACAGAGCACAAAATAGAGAGCGTGGGCATACATTTTCACAGGAGAAAAAAGCGGGAACTTTGTAACAAAATGGTACGATTATTATTTGAAATTATATTCTTCAGATTAGACTTTGAATAGACATAGTTTTGATGTATTAATAATTGTGTGTTCAAAATTAGCGCAGTTTCATCGTCAGGATATCTCTGCGACATGATTTTAAAATTTAAATTTAAAAATCCAAATTCTGCATAGTTTAATTTATGGCATATTTTATAAAAACATATTTTTTATTATTTCCTAAAGAAAGAATTGAAACTGAAGCAATACATATTTACAATAGTTTTGTCATAGATATAAGCATTTTTGCAAAAAAATATATTTAGATTACCGAAAATTGTTAAATTATTCTACATCATCAAAACTTGCTTTACAATGCAAACTTATTTTATTGAGAAGACTTTAAAATTCTTGTTACAAAAACAATTGTTTTTTTTGTAAGCCCAATATATATTTTCTAGATCATTTCACGAATTTTACTAATTCATTATTTTTGTCGCCATAAAGATCCCAGACCCACTTCAAATAAATACATTATACTTACGAAAGAAATAATAGCGGCTAAAAGTAAAATTTTCACCAAAAGATCATCGAATTGTTCTAAAACTAACTGCCAAATGGTTTTACCTGCAAACGAACAAAAAAAGATTAGTTTAATATGATGATTTGCTGGAAATCCCGCTGAATATATCCAAGATTTTCCAAACGATTACTCACCCTCCTCGGTGGGAAGTTCTGAAAAACAAAAGAGAAACAAAATTAATAATCAGTGAGAAAAAAATAATATAACACAAATGTAGAGTACATAAAATGAGCTCAATGAACACAGTGTGCCTCATTAACAATTATTATTGATGTAGCGCCATTTTTGTGCAAAAATACATACCAATAATTGGAGTTACGAGTGTGTATTAGTTAGTATACTGAGTTTTGTATATAATTGTTGATAGTAAATATTTGCATTGCGAATAGTAGTGATAAGGAACGTGTGCACGAGAATAACTCATATACAGTTATATATTCAAGTTATGTGATTCAAAGTTAATTTGCAAGTATATTTAAAATTCTAATTTACTTATTTTTAGTAAATATTAAACAGAAAAGCTTACAATTAGAATGTCGAAAATTCATAAAATTTCAATGTTATTAACTTTTCTAAAACTGGCAAAGCAGGAAACTTATACCTAATACTATGTATGTCCAAATATTACATTTATGTACGACAATTTGTACATACAAAACGTATTACGAGTATTGACCAAACAAGGGAAACGGTAATTATAACTAACCACATATCCAATTGAAATATACTTTAATGATGACGCACATGAAACTATAGTGTATAGACTAAAATAATTATAGTGTATTTATAATAATTCGAAGAAAATTGAGAATATTGAAGATTAAACGTTGCTATATAGGAGCTAATACTCAGGTGAGATAGTTTGCAATCGCTAATCACACACAGTGTATCCTTAATTATAGAGATAACAAGAAATGATGCCAACTTGTCTGCAAACAAAGAAACCGAATAAAATATTTTTAGGACAGCATGAAAACCTTATATAAAAATAGTTCGTTTTTTTGAAGTCCAATGAATGTGTTTTCATGCATAACAAATTCCCCTTGTGAATATTACAAAAAAAGACGACTGGAGTCTAGCAAATGGCCTCTGTTTGGGTTCAACTGAGGGCATATATATGTGTGTGTTGCTCATCACCATAAAGACATTATCACCTCACGGGAGTTTATAGTACATTGAAAGTGTCTTCATAAAAAATGTATATGCGGATATCGATTATTTAGGTATAATTACAGATTTACCTTCCAATCCTATTAAAAACAAACACACACTCATACGATAAAATTATAGTTTATACTTTATAAATACTATTTCCTTTAAGTCAAGTCAAACAAGAATTTAATAATATAAATCTATACTATATTATTATTATTATTTGTACAATTTATTTATTCAATTAATAATTTCTTAAGCACCATTTCTTAAGAAATTATTAATTGAATAAATATGTATTTAGGTATTTATGTTATATTATTTTAGATTTTTCGATACACAAAGTTAATTCTAAATAAATTTTATTGTTATTGTAATGATAAAATTTAAATTTAAAATATATTTTGGCAAGGACATTATTATTATTAATGACAATGGGCTTTTCACCCAATGAAATAGGGCTCCAGGAAATCCAGTTATTTGCTCTCTATTTATTATAATATAATTAGGACAATTTCGAGGCTTGTGTTAAAACAAAGGGCGATGAAAATCAATATCGAATGTATTATTATGATAAATGTTCGAGTATTATTATATTCGTGGCTTTGGCTTCCAAAATATGGCAGCCTCGGATAATTTATGTGGCTAAGCCGCTAAATACACCGGTGCGACACACAGCTGGATTACTACATAATAGTTTAAATAAAAACATAATTCGTTTTTTATGGTTCGAATATAAAGTATAGCATTGTAACACATAAAATTTTGTGCATGAAATCGATTTTTCAATTAAAAATTAGTGGTTTTATATTCATTTCTAGATCAATTCAACACAAATAATTGCTAAATTAAAAATTATTTGTCGAATAAAATTTTGGATTTTTAAATTGATTTGGCATCCAAAAAGGGCAAAACTAGATTTATACTATACATTGTTGAAACAACGGAGTAAGAATTGAATAAAAAAATCTGGGTATTTTTTTTAAAACCAATTTTCATTAATTATGTATTTGAGCGACAAGAGTTATAAAGTAATGTTTATAACAACTAGGTGTACTTCTATTATTGATGTTTTTTCAAATTAGATTTTTGTACTGATTAATGTATTATTATTATGGTTTAAGTATAAATATTTTAAACAGAAAATAAAACAAAAGAATTATCGCAATTTATTTGGACTTGGGCAATTCAATTTAAGAAATAATAAAATATATACAAATTTTAAATTAAATTATGTACCAAACCAAATAGGTTGAATTTATGAGAACAGATTTATGTGTTGGATATATTTTTTCATTGGATTTAATTATTTTTTTTATTGTAACCGAAAAATGTTTTAGGTCGATAAAGTAAAAATCCTTTAATTTTCTGATAAATATAAATAAATTTTTGTTTATTGTAAAAAAATAATCAATGATTTATTTATGTTTATTTTGACTCAGAAAAGAGCAAGTTTGAACCCCATAACCATAAATGACGCATGAGAATCTTGAGAAGATTAACACATTATCGCAATTTGAATGGACCCGTTTGTAAAATTGATCTACGAGACTAAAGTTATGGCAAAAAAATATAATAATTGAGTACTATTATCGATTCTTACACAAAAATGAAAAAGTAATTTTAATACTCTAATTGAGCAATCTGGTTTTATTTTACGATGTAATTTATGTTTATATTCACAAAAGCTAAACAAAATATCCGAAATTATCTCAAATGTGTGCACAAATACACGTACGTCTTAACTGATAAGAAACCTTATATGTAAAATTGGTGCAATTGGCCAAAATGGAGACGGAGAGAAACAAAAACGAAAATATAATTATTATGTATAGATTATAATTAAGAAAAACTTACCATTTGGTCCATATTTAAGCTGGTTCCTTTTGATTTGATCTGCTGATAGACCTTTATCTAAGTCTGTTCCGAAAAAATTTAAAGTCTCATCGACGGTTTTGCTATGGCCGTCCTCCATGGTGAAAACACACTAAGTTTCGGCAGTTCTAAAATAAAAAAGATAATAAAAAAAGTGTTTAAAACAATTCGTAAGAAAAAAATATGGAGAAAAATAGGAAAATTATTTATATGCAATTTTGTTTGTATACTAGAAACGCTATTAGAGAAAATTCAAACGAAATATATACATTGTATAAAAAAAACTCTTAACAATGCTCACGAGTTCAGGTGAAAATACGATTGTACTATCTCAGTTTACACACCAGCAGAGCGCTCGAGTTTTCGTTGTTGCTACCTGCCAGTGCAAACAAAATAAAAGATGTGCCGTTTTTAGTTTATTTTCTCGGAATTTTGAGACAAGAGCCTGTAATCGCAAACATACCGCTCATAAATAATGTAAAGACTATGCACCATTTCTAAATACAAAACATCCTTAAAGGTATTATGAAATGCTACGGAGATTATAGTATTCAAATTCTGTGTTAAATGTGTAGATGTTGCCATTTCAATGGAGCTTCGCGAACAGCATAACGTGATGTGCCACCAGAGAAGGAAAATTATTAATTTATATATTCCTGGCGAGCAACTAAGCACCTGGCTTAGTACAACTAATTAGTTTTTGCAAAATGGATATATAATTAAATGTAAATATTTGCAGAGTGTTCTGTACGGCTTGAAGTATTTACATCAGAAAAACTAAAATAGCCAAGGAATAATGTACAGAATCACCTCTTAGAAGATTTTATTTTAATAATCCACATCACACTGTTACTCGAGGATTCATTAAAAATAATCCTAGTTGAGCTTAATATATCACTAGATCAGCACGTCGGTCGTATAAACAACCTTGAACTAGTCGCTTGCGTTTATACTTAACAGCAAAGCTAGAACAAACGCAAACAGAAAATTCACGCTAGACGCGACTGCATCTTGTACTATATGCGCTCGATTAAAAATAAATATAACCGTATGTTTTTATACATGTATGTGTGTGTGCTCTGTGGTGTGCTATCGTATGATATATAACTACAAAATACTTAATGGCAAAGACTTTACGAAAAACACTCTAGACTGTTCGGTCATAAAATGTTGTATCTAGCTGACGATGCATTTTACGCTAACACATAAATTGTGAAATTATTCATTTCGAGGTTATGTTGCTGTGCCAGCCGGTCATTGACAAAAAAAATGCACCTGGATTAAACTAAAGCTGACATTAAAATGCTGGTCATCACATCCCAAGTCATCGAACCTATACACCGATCCGTGACCACACACACATAGTATTTGCATGCGTAAATAACAGTACCACGTCGCATAGAACATTAATTATATACCGTCTATCGGTTAATAATCTTGTCGAGCCTATCTATTTTTCAGTTAATTTATTGCACCTACCTTACAAGGCACACACACATATATACAGGCAATACAACGTCGCGGTTGCAGCGTCTTACCAATCAAGGTGTAACACGTGTACGTACCTATGTACTAGAATCTAGAATTCTGACTAAACACATACACATATACATTTCCTTGAAAACATATAAAACTCAATGAAAACCACAAACCAGCAGAAATCGTCTGAATTCGGAAAATCTGTAATCTAAACACAGAATGGCCGTTTATAAATGCACTCGGGAAGAAAATGTGGATGATAAATATTTTGTTCTGGATTTTTCGCACTTACGTGGACGATTGTGTGGCTTAGGCAACAGCAATCGAGAGGGCTTCTTTGTTTGTTGGCGGCGGCACAACGATTCGAATTGTACACGGTTTACAAAAAAGAATTGGGTCTCTTCTCTCTGGGACAACGTTGTGTGGTTATACACTTTACAAAAAAATCCGGGCAAAGCGTTGGACAAATTAACCAGTTTTGCTTAAATTAAACATAAAACACGAATTTTCGGGTGTTATATTTGCTCATTTGCTTTACGATTCGTTGGTGCGGCCGTCATTTTTAAGCGAAACGTAACACCGAACGATATATTTTTTACTGAACTAAAAAACGAAACGAATGGAGGCAATTACAGTATAGAAGAGCAACGCACGATATATATGGTATGTACGTTTCTTCACAAACGTCACAGATGGACAGCAGAGTTGGCCAACCTACCAGCAATGAAGAATAGTCAGGTAAAACAACGAAACATATGTCAATATGTTAAGTAGTGTAATCTGTTGGACATTATATAATTGTTTCGGTATTGTGTATTACAGGCGCAAATTATACATGAGTTGTAAACCACGAATTATAATTATTTATTTATATTCTCGTATGAGGGAGCTAGTGTAGAGCTTGAGGTATGGAAAAAAGGATTTTAATGTTTCTGAAATTAAATAAAAAACTTGCAATAATAAATATATTTCTGCAGCATTTAAAAATTTATAGTTGTAGTAATCTAATTATAAGTCATTATTACATAACCATAACTGTATAATTTAATATAAATAAAATTATAAAGATAGTATATGTACTGATATTGGAATGTTATTTGTTATGTCATATTATGATATTATTATAATTGTCAATAAAATAAAGCATATTGTATCGGAAGTAAATATCTATTTTATTTTGATTTTGATAAATAAATACTATTTCTATTCTGTCATTCAAATAATAACAGCAGCCACTCATAATAATCTTTATCTAAAATCATATTTTCATGTAAATAAACACAGCCTTTCTAACTAAATAACTTATAAAAAACCGCAATAAATGTGTAATCAATGCCACCAATCATTTTGAATAAAAACAAATAAAAATCAAGCCACAAGATGATGAAAACTTTTTATATGCAAAGTCTCGCTGGAATAATAATACTGACAGAATGTTATGACGTAAATGCGCGCGCGAATCAAACAATAACACGCTGCCGCCATTCGCTCGCATCTGAATGTATATCGTACGCGTAATAGTAAATATTTCAGAACTGAATCAATAAACATTTATTGAGCGATTGGGACACACGAGACTCGTGATGGTGGGTCGATCTAGTCTGCGTATATATCCTCATTATAATTGCGCGGTTTTGTTGTTGTTTTTTTCAATTCATGTTTCTCGGAAGTTCACATGTGTGTATATGTTTTTTGTTTTATTGTTTGGCAGATAAATTCTCACTTTGTAATACAAACACTCTCGACATTTTATGATCAAGTCAAAACATTTAAAAGATCGCGTACATTTTAATTGCATTTGGAGCTCCAATGATAAAATAAAACATTGTATAAAGTATATTAATGATTATTATAATTAAATATAGTCACCGAATGAAGTGTATACATAATTAAAAATATATTATTACATAATTGATCATATAATCGCGCATATAAAATAATAATGAGCAAATAATGTATATTTTGCGCATGTTTATATGAAGGTTTATGTAATATATACACCCATACACAACACGTACAAATATCAGACGTTTTCTCGAACAAAACGAAGCGACAGAAAGATATACACACACATATAAAGCTAATGTCCATTAGGTGTTATATAGAGGAAAATGTGTGTTTTTAAGAACATACACACACAAAAAACCGAAATCTAAGAATAGCAGCGCCACTGCGATGTTATATTCAATGTGCGGTAACGCGGCGCGATGGTGGCCATGTGATCACCTGCTACGATCTATTTTAAGACAAGTGCGCGGTCTACACTTTACTTATGCGAGCAAACGAGCGCCTGCCTGCTGAGGGTATTTATTTGGATATTTTCCTGGTCGTTTCTTCAAATTATTGAATATATTAAGATTTATTGTATATTATGTATGAGTGTTTATTTATAAAATTGCCCTTTATCTGTAATAAACCTTAATGAGGTGGCGCCACTTTCGTTTTATACACAAAATGTGAATTATTATTTATATCAACGTCATGTTATATCAACGAACATCAACAATCGATAAATATTTATCGACTCTTCAAAAAGGTGCACGTTTTACGTTCGCACCTCATCGGGCCCATTACATAATTATGTTTATGTTATAAACAATATTGAGCTCGGCATGAGCATAACAGATTTTAAATATATATATATGAACCATTTATAGAACATAAATGCGAAGATTTATATAGGTATAATCTGGGAGAGGTATTTAGACGACCTTATGCTACGTGTACACAGTATGTGCATACACTATATATATGTGTGTGTGTGTATGCGTGTGAGAGAGTTCGAATTATTTTTTCGAACCATGCATTTATATAAACATTTGATTTCCTGTGTTTTAATTTGAACAAATATTTACGAAATCTTATCAAAGCATATTGGAAGTGCCCAACATGTTGAAAATGTTTATAAAATACGAGGTATAGAATTTTAGATTTCTAGAAATATTTTCTAAAAGCATAACACCGGTATATATTTTAGCAAAATAATATGTGTCACCAGAGGTTAACATACATTTAGATTTAATTATAATCTTTAATAATTTATTTAATTTTTGCGAATTTAATTTAAAATATTCAATATAAAAAACATTAATAAAATCGATCTTTAAAAAAAGACATGATAAAATGTAGATTATTCATTTATTATGGATCGCATAAAGCATTCACGGTTATAAATAGTATATCACAATATATATAAGCATGTAGCCCTGGCTATTTTTTGCACATGTTGTCTGTGTTCATAACCGACATACACACATACACGTATTAAAATGGCGACCGCGCTCGTTGCGAGCGCGTGCGCACATCTGTCATGTTTGCTTTTGCGCGTTGAGGACATAATACTTAAAATTATTATTTAAAAAAAAATCTTTGCTCTTTTAATATACTTGACGCGTTATAAATATACAAATATTCCCGTATATTTTTAGATATACAATATACCGGCTGTTAAGCGATGGCAACCAAATATTTAAAATTAAAAAATCTGCACACAGTAAATCTGTGGGCATATACAATATTTGAACTATGCACGCGTGCAAGCAAAAAATCTGGGATAAAATATTTATAGAAATCTTAGAGGTTAAAGAACTTAAGAAGTCCGTTGAAGAGTTCAAAACAGCTATATTACACACACACGACTGAACTATTTATATAACACTTCAGCGAGATATCTCGAATATTTTGAAGGCTTGCAATATTTGCAACAGGTAATATGGATTGGACTAATCACACACACACTCTCACACATATATAC
>JANSTU010000005.1:9979-21541 GCA_027564075.1 Bolitophila hybrida
GCCGTAAACAAACTAAATGACACATAGCAATAAAAATTGACAGAATAGTGGCTGACAGTTCTGCCAACCTGGGAAAACAAATTTTTTGAAATATTCTCAGCGGGAAAATTTAAAATGAGAATTTCCGGGTACTTATTTGACAGAGTAGTACATCTCATACCCAAAATAATTATAAAGAAAAACAATGCAAATAACAAAAATCCTATTATACGTATTAGATTCGAAGCAATTTAAAACAATCCAAAGCTAACATAAAAATCTGCAATTATTCAACCGGCATAACAAATGATTCTTCCAGATGTGAGTACCTATGTATATAATAAAAAAAACCTTGTCTCACAGAGTATATATTTTCCGAAGTGCATATGTATTTGTGCATTAAATGGAAATGTAGGAATATTGCAAATATACACACATATACATTCTCTTATACATGTTATATTTATTGAAAGTACTCACACCGACATACGCATAAACACGAGCAAACATATGAAATGCATGTAATGCATATAGTCGATGCCTTGATCATCCCTTCGAAGTACAAAGAAGCAACAGACGGACGCCAAAAAAACAACAACAATGTACACGAAACGATCGCAAGCGAAGCACGACTCAATACATCGAGAAAGCCGTAACATACAAAGCCACTCTCACACACACACACACACATAAACACAGACAGCACACATACGAACACAAGCAAGTCGCAACAGAGCAAACTACGAACGTATGGGAATGGGAATATCCAGTAAACACAACAACAACACTCCATTGAGTACTCTGTGTAGCTCTCCACAAACCTCACTACATAACATATGTCATAAACCACTCCAAATGCTCGCTTTACGACGAAACGCCAGAGAGATAAGGAATATAATAAATATTTTATTTTATTCTGCTGATGTGATGAAAGAACACTTACTCACTCTCCGTTCCAATGACGTGTTTGATACAAACATACACTCATATTTACATATATGTCGTCAGTGTGCATAGGTATGTGTAAAGAAAATCCCATAATAATCTTCAGCTCAGTGCAAAGCGATTGGTAACGTTTTGGTAGCGAGTATGTGTCACATAAGTAAATCGGATGTGCGCGATATACGCGAGCTTCGGGATACCGCCGCTCCACCGGGGTAGCGTGCAAGTGGCCGTCAAATTTAACTCACTCACAAACACATACACACACACAGACGAAGCTGCGTTCGATCGCTGGTTGTACACACGCGTGACCCCGTACATGTATGTATGTGTTTCTGTTTGTCACGTCGCATTCTTTCGCATACAGCAAAATAAATTATATTTAACACACAGCGCCAAAGCAAAACGGAGAATGATAATAATTAGTAAAATGTGTCGTCTTCAAGTTTTGCTAATAATTGTTTGAAAATACAACAGATAATGATTTATTTTTCTTTGATCTAAGCAGACGAGCATTTGATTTTGATGTAATCGCGATAGTATAATACGCGACAGACACTCTCGAAAAGAATGTCCATTTGCATTCTCTGTCTATGCTATACAATACAGTATTCTTTGGTGGCGAGTCGCGCTGTGTCAGCCTCGACGAGCGTGATCGTTTGCCGTTTTGCACTGGGGCGTGTCTCGCCACTGTATGTGTGTATTTGTGTCTGTGCTTGCCGACATACAATACAATTTAGACACATACATTATTCAATTATTGTTAAATAATAAAATCTCAGTAAAAGTTGCGATAAACTGAAAATTGACGTTAGTGTTTTCCGTTTTACAACAAGCTTTTTGTAAGCTATAATATATGGGAAAACTACAATGAAAAGTTTTTTTTTTATTGTACAAACGAATACAGATTTAATCTATTTCTGGAACTGATGTTTGGCAATAGATTTGAATATATAGACGACGACAAATTCTAGTTGATAACGAGAGCAAAAGAAAAAAGAAGCCAATTGCCAATTAAACTTGTTTGTTTTATTCTAATAAAAATTGAGTAAGCGATTATGAGCGATCTGATTTTATGTATTTAACCAGGATCGGAGTACAGCTTTTAAAGTTTGAGAAGACTCGAAGGATCATTTTTATGATTTCCATTTTGCACTGTGGTTTCTTCAGATAAAAAAATTAGAAGAATTTTGAAATATTCCTATCTGTTAGTTTTGAATCTCATGACATGTTTTAAGGTTCAAAGGACAATAAGAAAATTAAAGTAAAAACTGACGAAGCTCTCTCAACTCCAAACAAGTCAGGGATCCTCATATAAATTAATTTGCTACTGAGAATGAGTAATTCGAAGAAGCCAAAGAGATATTTTAGGGATCTGGAATCGTCGATCTTACTCGAGACGTTTTTCTCTAAACATTGTTTATCAAAACGGGGACATGTTTTCGATTTTCAAGCTATTTGTCCTAAATGTTGTTACATCTTTAAGGGAAGAATAAGAAATGTGTAGAGCAAATTGTATGTTTTATTTTAATATTATCTAATTTTTGGCATTAGATTGTTTCTGGGTTCCACGTTTGAAAAAAACTAAATGTTTGATTGATTTGGTTTCAGTTTCAGTAAAACGATCATATAAACTATGGTTTTATATTTTTTGAGGTTATCTTCAGTTTGGGTCCATATACACTACCGGTCATAAATATTCGATCACTAACATCTATAGACGTTTCTTTCAAAAAAATGTACACTTTTTAAACTAGTAAAGAGGCCGATCATTGAAATTGCGCATGTTGGATTTTGTGTTTATTTATTATTTTAAATTACAAGAAGTTTGACAAATTTTTACAGAACATCACTGAAAAAATGGAACTTTTTGTTACACATTTTTCATCGGTACGTCCGACAAAATAATTTTCATTGATAATAACGATACCTTGCAAACAGATATGTAATCGCAAATTTTAATGAATTATTGTCATTACGTGTTTACTGCTCGATTTACAAGTATCATCGATACACGCAAGACTAAACATCATTCTTATATCCTATTTTTAATTTATTTTAAAAATTAGTCGATGTAGCTAAAATACACCTTTTTGTCTTATATTTTATTTATAACGTGTAAGACTGCAGAAGTATCGACTGAATAACATGTTGAAGTTATAGTTCTTCTTCTTCTATTTTCCAAATTGTAAGTAAAACACAAATTTTACCGCAACTTGACTCAGAAATGACTTTAGGCCTAACTCCGAAAATCAGCATTAAATCTGTAAAAAGACGTTCGCGAGAAACGGGATTAATTAAAAACAAATTTAAGAGCCATTAATATTAGATTTTGCTAAAAAAAACACTTTCATTGGACCTACGAAGACTGAAATAATGTAATATGGAGCGACGAATCCAAGTTCGAATTTTACGGTACAAATCACAGAATATTTGTTCATCGATTAATCCGCGAGATAACCTCAAATCAGTGAATTGTTCCTACAGTGAAACATGTTATGGAAATGTTATGGTTTTGGTTGTTATTGGAATTGGTAAACTTATACAAATAACGGACTGCTCTACGATATCATAACATTGTTTTGTATCACGTTGAATCTCTTGTTTTCATGTGGATTGGTCTACAATTTGTACGAAGGCACTTTTGGCAAAACAAAACCAAAAGATCTTCAAAACTATGGATTGGCCATCTCAATAATCCGATTTAAAGAAAGAATTGGACCGAAATGTACGCGAAGAACAAAAAACGTCAAAGTAAGACCTTTTTCAAAAATAATAAAAAAATAATATTAAAAAATATTCGGATTCAATTATCAGTCATCATACACTTATTGTTATATACTGGGTGCGTGTGTATATCTTAATTGATGGCATTAATGTTCCGTTATTACAAATCAATAACCTTTTTTCAGAAATAGGCTATTAATAACAAGAGGAACCTACTGATTTAAAGTGCTACATTCGAAAAACACTTCGGTTTGCAGGCCGTGTTTGAAACGGCGACCTCCCATAAACCAGGCCAACGCGTTAACCCACTCGGTAAAGGACCAAAAAAACGCTTTATTCAAAATGCTTTTCATTTGGCTTAGACCATTTGCACCCCGGACACCCGTCATGACCATCATTATATGCTTTAAGTAATCTTTTTGTGATTACGAGGTGAAGAAAGTGCAAAGAATCTGAAACACTTTCATATTAGTTTGTGCAGTCAGAAATATCTCTGAAAACTAAGTTGACAAATACTTGTTAAGTTCGGGTGTACATTTTGACACGGTGGCAGATGAACATCTTGAGGAAGTCAACAGCAGCGTGCATGGTTTCAGTTAGTGTAAACTACCGATAAAATCCGCTTGTTTAGCAACCCTACCTCCAAGCTAGGCGTCAATAGGTCAATAACTTTTTCTGACGATTTTTTTTTAACGAATCACCAAATGGTGATCTATGTCCCGAATAGGGATTAAAGGATCTAGTATATATGCAGATTTAAGAAATCGAATAATATTTTATTCAAACAAAGTGCAATAAAAGTGATTTTTGTGATTTTTTTAAAGTTACCGTTTTAATTTGCTCCGTCTTACTTTTTTTGTATATATAAAATGTAAGTAAACTTATTAAAATGTAAGATAATACTTTTTTTTAAGTATACATTTGCCAGGTCAAAAAATCTAAAACTTATTCAAAAATAAATTAATCGAGGGAAGTTGACTATCAGAGTTCGACGAGTATTATCTTGCTGATTATTAAACGTTGTTCGATTTTATATATATAATACCAATATATACTAAAGTTTATTTCGATTTCGGTTGAAACGTGTTTTTCTCGAAGTCATGTCAAAAATATTGTATTATAATAATATATAAAAAAAAACCATCGACAATAGAGCTTTGTTTTTACAACGGTGGCCGTTCACATATATTATTTATTATAAAAACATATATATTCTCTTATAGCTCGTAAGCTACCAATAAACAATGTGTGATTCATTTTATCCTAATTTTAAAGATATATTATCAAAAAATATAAAAATATTTATCATCATCTTATCCGATTTAATTGAATGATATTAATATTAGATTTCGAACAAAATAAAATATCATTAAACCGTAAAAAAAAGTGTGAGCTTTAAGCAAATAACTAAAAAAAATACCAAAAACGTGATTTTTTAATTCTATCTAGAAAACAATTCTTAGAGGGAAACATTAAATTGGTATTTCAGAAATCTTCGCCCCAAAATACCAATATGTGAAATCAGCTCTCGAGATAAGGCCTAAATTTGTAAGTTGTACAGTTGACACATTTCGTGATCCTGGAATTATATTTGGAGCTGCTCTGAAATTTAAATCGACGACTTTATAGCGTATCTCAGCTCATAAATTGTGTCAATAAATTCATATTTCAAGTACAAATTCTAAATAGGTTTAGAGCCTATATTGCCCTTAGTGTTTGCATTAATAAATACATAATTGAATAAGTCATCTTATCCATCAATTTATTACTGTGTCATGTGATTAATTTTCTGTTTAAAAGAATTCCTTAACTTTTTAGGGTAAAAAGGATCATGTTTATTTTATGTTCAAGCGAAATAAAAAAAATTTAAATCTTTTATTTATCTGCTGGCCAACGCAACTTATTCGGTTGATCTCTTTCACAACAAAAGCTTGCAATACCAACTTAAAATGATCTGCGGTCTCTGTGGGCATTATACAAAACTGTAAAATGTATGCGCTAGCAAATTCTACAAAACAAAATGCATGAATCAAGATTTCAAAAACCAACGTGTGTATAAGCCCTTCCTTCGTTCGATGGCATTGTTGAAGCATATACATTTAGTATATACATATAGGTTATGGCTGGATATAAAGTTTTCGGCGCACATTAATATTGATATATAGAATATTATACAGTCGGTGGGTTGCACGACTTTTGCGGTTAGGCTTCGAAAGAGAAGTTGCGGCAAATGCGTCAAAGCAAAACTTTGGCCGGAAAACTCCATCTGAACCACCCCGAATATAATATTGCGACACCCCATTCCAGTCGCCAGGTTGCGAGTCAACGGGCGCAAAACTTTCGAGCGCGCACACAAACACTAAATGTTATTAAATTTTATAATAGTTTATTTAGTCGTTTGTCGTCTCGAAATTAAATTGCTCGAAACAATCGACGGGCGGGTGTTGTTTGATAAAAAAGAAAGAAATGGCGCATGCAGATGTTGATAGCATATTACGGTTACGACGGGAGGGTGGCAATAATCAATAGTTCAATGGATTCAAAGAAGGCAAATATAATCATAATCAGGTATGGTGGTATTATGTTATCACCTATATAGTTGTCGATATATTTTGTGCGTGATGCAATTAATTTTCGCAAGAAGTTATAACAAAATAATTGTGTTGCGCTCAAATAATAAGGGAAAGAGATTTTTACTATTTTATAATTAACACACACAATATATATAATATTTATATGCGTCTGTTCATGAGTTTAATGAGTTTATATTGTAATGTTATTGTATATCATTTACGTGTTTTTTTTTCTAAAAACAAATTATTTACTATATACGGGAATATAATTTTGTTTGTACCTAGCTTTATAGTTTAATATACGTTTCTAGGATCATCTTTAGCTATTTGTATATAGTTATAAAATTTACTAATTAATTTATGAATACATATAAAGTTTCCAGAACTTACGGTTTATTTGGATTCTAAATCAATGAGTCGGGGCAACATCGCATGTGGATTTTGGTGTAAGTGTTACAGAGTGAATGTGGTTGCATGGTCAGCAAGAATAGTTATTTTGTTGACTTTTTAAATTTCCAAAGAACGATATTTTTGAATATGTACCTATCTTCATTACTTTGTATTAGACAATTATTATTAACTTAAATTTATATAATAATGAAATAAAAAATTTAGATGTGTATAAAATCAAAATATTAAAATTTTTGTGGTAAACAAATGAAATGAAATGATGCCACTGATCATCAGTTTTAACGATATGATCAATTTATCAATGAATTTAAATAAACTGAACATATAATATGAAAACAAATGGTTGTTTGTTGACTTGAATCCAGTTAACCACACATACTACAATATTTATTATACTTCACTATACCAACAAGATGTGCCCCGCCAAACTGCTCTAAGCTAAAATGTAAAACGCTTTATTAAAAATACATTAAACACTTGTGTCAACTCGACTCAATCATGTACGTATGTATATTATAATACCTATTTATTAGTAGTAATACAAGGGGGTTCTAGCGAAAATCGCACTAAATCGAATGAAAAACGAGACTAATTTTTAAAATGGAGGAAATGGTGGTGATGCGGTGTTTCGGTCAATAATAAACAATCGAACAAATAAAAACCAAAACCAAACAGAAAATATAAAATTATTGAAAAACAAAAAAAAAACTAGGTGGACAATAAATATTTTGGAGTATATATCAATAAAGATTTATAATAAAACAAAAAGTATATAGGCATACGATTTATTGTGTAAACACAAATAAAGGACGGAATCCGTTCATTTTTAATGGAACAATAACATAAAATGCATCAGGCGTTGAAAAATGTATTGTAATTATATTTTCATGTGCTCCACAGAGAGTTTTCCAATGTGTGTGCCTTTATTAAATAATATTGCAATATTGCAACAAATACATAGAAAAAGCACACACTCGGACTCGGAATAATACCACAGTTTCGTGAAAAACTCTGTGCAGAACGAAAATTAAAGTTTTTCACAATTTAACGGTTGCACGTATTAGAATAATTACACGTTCGGACGTGACTTTTGCTCTTGTGTCTGAAAACGGACGTCTGAATAGAAACACAACAACAACGTTGGCCTTTATATAGTTATGTTATAATAAATAATTCAGTGTTTTTTTTCCAGTTATCTGGACTAACTGCACTTGAGCATTCGGGGCGCACACACTCACACACCCGCATTTAAAATGTGCTAGCCTGTGTATTTGTGTCGCCAGCATTTCTTTAGCCCGTTTGTATGCACATCAAGTAAATGCACATTGAACATTATTGCACAATGCACATTAAAGTGCACTCACATATAACATACATAAAGGCTGCGCCTGTACAGTATATGTCGTGCACAATATAATGAAAATGCAATTAAGATAAATTATCGCTCTGGATGCGGCATTTCGAGTATAAGGTCAGCACGTCCGTGCGGGTGAAAGCTGATTGGTGCTGTGTTCACTTTATATATTTTATAAATATGGGAGCCTAGGCGCTAATGGCAGCACAGACTCTGACCGCGTATAATTTGTAACAGAGACTCTCTGTTATTGGGCGGTTGCCATGTGGACGATTGCAGTAATTATTACGTTTTTCAAATTGTGAAATCTGTGAAATTGCGTTTTCGGGCAGGGCGATTAGAATGGAGTTATACTCTGTTATTTTAGTACTGTTTTGTTGAAATATAAAAAAACTATATTGAAACAAAATCAATACAATACCAATAAGAACATTTCATAATAATAAATAAAGCTTAATTTCAACTTTTTTAATGTTATTTTTAAAACCTTTGAAATATCTCGAAAACTAATATTGTATTGGTTTAAAATCTCTTATTGCATATTATGAACAACCAACAACCTTTGAAGAATATTTTCTGAAAAGTTTCATGACGATCGAAGCAGAAGAACCGAAAATATGGCAAAAAGTTCTCGTAGCGCTACCTGAAACCTTTAGCTTATGAGAACAGCTACAAGCATCTTCCTCAAAATGGTTTAACGGCTATAAAGAAGACGGCTTATAAAGATCTTTAAAGAGAAGAGTTGCTGCATAGATGTCCATTACGCTTTTGCGTACATAATGAAGGCTTTTTTTCACGTCCAAGAAGGGGGCGCAAAGCGCTACCAAAGTGGGAAGAATTGCTTGAAGACAAAGCCAAAAAGATCACCAGGAGAATGCCGCAGGAGCAAAGTGGTCTCTTTATGGCAAAGGAATAGATGACACTGTGTAAGTGCGATTATTCAAAAGTATATTTTCGGTATGATTTCTCAAAAACTGTTTCACTGGTCTGTTTGAATATTTTACGAGTTAATTTGAATGGCTCCCTCGTGAAAGACGGACAAAAATGAAAAAAAAAATAGACCCACAAAAAAACTTCTTTTTTTACACGAAAATTCGTATAGTATATATATAGTATAGTATTTATGTTCAATTAAATTATTATTGAATATAAATACTATATGGGTTTGTGGTTTTTTTTTTTTTCATAAATGATAATTATTTACATACGCGGAAAATTGCAAAGTGACATAAATCAATCACTGGCCAAAAAACAAGACTATAAAATAGCTTGTGGTAAATATCAACTAATTAAAGATAAAATCAATTTGGTTTGGCCATTTTCTGTTATTAAAGATTGAATCTGTTCAAATTAAGGACTGAGATCGAAAAAAATGTCTAACTTTGAAATGTTATAAAGTTGAAGAAAATCGTTGTTTTCTTAGAGAAATCTAAGGCTGTCGAACCGGAAATTGGCGGCAAAAGCAAGCTGCAGCGAGTATTTAGTTCGCAAAATCAAAGCAGCTGCGGGTTTTAAGTGTTATGGACGATGAAACTTATGTATTGTCAAGATTCTCCCAATTATATAATACTACATACCTGGTGTAGTATTATACCGCAAAAGAACGAGGAAAAGTCGAGAAATTTTTAAAACAAAACAAAAGCAACTGGCAATATTTATGGTGAAATTTTTGTGAAAGAGTGCCTCCAGAAAATATTGCTGTTATTTAGTTATTATTAGAAAACTCAGAATTTCAACTTTTTTTTTGCCTGATCTAGCATTTTGAGACTACAGCAAAGTGTCGCTCAAATGGTACAAAGACAATAACATCGAAATAGTGCCAAAGGAAGCCAACCCACCAAATTGATCAGAGCTTCGGTCTGTTGAGAGATATTGGGCTCTGACCAAAACTAAATTGAAGGAAACAAAGAAGGAAGCCAAAGACGAGAAAGATTTCAGAAATAAATGGAATGCAGTCAACAAGAAGGTCTCAGAAGCCACCATAAAGGCGCTAATGGCAGAGTTACCTGAGAAACTGTCAGATTTCTACATACAAAAATATTCAAATTATTTGTGTTCACTTACTGTTTGATTTTTTTTTAAATTGATAAGGGGTAAACAAGTTGGATCGAAGAAGAACAGTGGAACTAACAATAATCTAATCTCATATTTGATTATATACGTATTTCGGAGTTTTTAATAATATAAATACCATTTCAGCTAGTACTTTATATAGAGAACAATAGTATAAACAACAATACAAAATCGAACCAAAACCATACACTTTTAAATTAAAAACAAACAAAAATCAAATTAGAAATAACATAACAACCAAATAGTAATTAGATAGAAAAAAACAATCTTAAAATATATAGGATCACGGATATTGGTATATGATATAGAAGTGAAAGGATCAGGGTTTTTGGATGGGTGAGTATTACTTGCATGCAAACAAACGTACAATGGCCGGCCTATGTAGCATCCAGATACCCACTTTGGCCATCTGAGCTTGGATGCCCTTCGATTGGAGACCCTTGACAGCAACCTCGGCGCATGCAGCCGACTCGAAATCAACAAAACCGTAGCCTGGAACAAAATGAAAAAACACAAAATTCCATAAATCCGCCTCAACTTGCGTTCGGTTTCCATGAGTTATTGTTTTTGTTTCTCCAGCTGCGACTCCGCGCTGTCATCGAACACACACAGACATACAACATTCACGAATATTTATATAATAAAACGTATAAAACATATTTAATCATACACACACACACACAAACATAAAATTGTATATACATATATAACAAAATGAATGGAAATCAACGAAAATAAAAAGGTCATAAACAAAAATAGCACAAAATACCTTTACATTTGTTTGTTGTTTTATCTAATATTGCCTTTGTGGAAATGATGTTTCCATACCTGAAACGAGAGAAATATACGGATTAGTATGTAATTTAGTGACAAAAGAGATATACGGAGCGATTGCGTGCAACATTAATCATACATACATCATCACTTAAATGTTTTATAATTTCTATTATACTACACACAGATTTCAGAGTTTCGGTGTAGGTACTTAAATCATATCAATGTTAATTGTGCAAGGTCACTGCTATGTACATAATCATAATTACATGAGTATGCAAGCATGCAACACGCGAGCCTACATCAATTAGTAATTGCACATGCCCATCGGCCATTAAATTGAATAACGCCAGGTGGTGATATTAATAGTGCGCGGAAGATGGATTTAGTTGTTACAAAACATTTCAACTAAATGGATTCTCTGAGATTTAGATACTACAAAATACTCAATGAAATATTATCGTGAATCAAAAACAAAAACGTTTTTCACTTTTTTTCCTTAACATTTTGGGATTGAAGAGGTCAATCAATTTTTGTTTTCTTGTCGAGTTCTGATATTTGAAACAACAATTGGAAAGTTTTTCACGTCCAAGACGTTCCAAAGTATTAAAAGTCTCTCATTGGATCCTGTAATCCCTTGTGGGACATAGGGCCAGTGTGCGATGCCGCACACCGGATTCATTGTCCATTACGGGTTCACACGAGTGGTCAGGTCATGCTAATGTGCTG